>CAJPEV010000379.1:0-38717 GCA_905338385.1 Darwinula stevensoni
ATAAGATGGACAATCACTGATAGAAGGGCTAGCCCTTGAATTCACATTAGTCTCGATTTTCCTGTCGAGGTACTCGCGTGGGTGCTGAGCCATGGCTGTTCAAGGGCTAGCCCTTCTATCAGTGATTGTCCATCTTATTATGTTATTATATTAACCTAATACTATATCAGGAAAGCCAGTACCTAATAGCATTTGTAGGGTGCAGGGAAGAAGGGTTCCATCTAGTGAGGAATCTTGGTACTGTAACTGCGAGATGGTCAGGTAAAGTTTCATATAGATGGTGTGGTGTTAATTTTTCATGAACTTCACGTCATATATTGATACTTATCATATACGTATCATGTACTTCACGTCAGATGGAGTGACGTCTAGTTTATGTAAAATACACGTTTAGTTTTTATGTAAAATTATAGGAACGTAAATTTATGTACATGTGATGCATTTTCATGGCAATCACAAGAAATGTACATTGTTTGGGAATTAAGGGAATTAATGCTTGGGAATTAAGGCTCCAGGTTGGCTTGCAATTAAATTCGACAAATATCGGCTGCAGGCAAAATTGCTTCGCCAATATTGCCACTTTTGGCGAATCAATGTCTCCTTAATGATGGCCTATTGATTCCATATCGAACGGATGGGACGATCCAATGTGCCTCAGTTGCACTTGAAAGTAAACAAGAAATGAACTTCTCATCTAGACCACTAGATGGTAGCATGGTTCTCGCTTTCCAAACAGTGCCCTAAAGTACCCTTCCTTGAATCGTTTTTGAGAGCGATGTGCTAGGCAGTCTTTGTGAGAATCTGGATGGTCGAAAAACGTGATGCGATAGAAGAAGCTGTCATTCAGTTTTTATTGCAAAGGAGGGAATAGGACAGACAAGCAATGATTGTGCTATCAAGGTATTCTCCCCGATAATGAAGTGCGGCTCTTGAAGCTCACCGAAACTCGTGCAGTCCCCCCTGTATTAGAACTTTGATCAACAATGCATGCAGGGGTTCTTAAATGCAGTATTAGCATGATTAATTCCTGAACTCCATGAATTTATCCCATTTATTAGAATGAAGAAATGACAGCTTCGACTGATTGTCTTTATGAGACATGACAAAATATATTATATAACGAGGTACTACGAACTGCTGTGAAGGACGAATCTAGTGAAGCGTGGTTTTGGGTACTGTCTGGAAATTGAGAACCATGCTGTCATCTAGTGGTCTAAAAAGAACTTCAATTCCCGGATACTTTCAAGTGTAATTGAGGCGCATTAGATCGTACCATCCGTTCAATATGTAATCAATGATGCAGGGCAATATTAGGGAGACAACGCTTCGCCAAATTGGCAATATTGGCGAAGCAATTTCTCGTGTAGCCGATGTATGCCGAATTTAATTGGAAGCCCAGATTGGCTTGCAATTAAGCCTTAATTGGGTCTGTGTCGTTTGCCAATGTTATGCCAATAATGGGAAACCAGCCTAGTGCCAAGAAAGGACCTATGCCCTCCACCAATGAAGTGCCGAAAAATGGCTACCCATGCTAGAGCCAGGAATGGGCCAAACCTGCCTGCCAATGCCAATGTCGGAGTTGCCATGGAGGCCATTGTTGGGCCAAGCTTTTTGGTTATGTGGGCTGTTATTTCACATAACTCCTCAAAATCAGGAGGGTAATCTTTTTCTTGGGCTCCAGTTCCTCTGTGCAGTCTGATTTTTCCTTTTAGATCATTCTGGAAATCTAAGAGATACGTTTCCGGTACCGGTAGCAAGGATATGTATGTTTTATAAATGATACTTTTAGAAATCGTAATTACGCATTCAATTAGTATCAGGGATTCCTTTTGTAGACACGATCTCATAAGGAAAGAGTAAATAAGAAACCTGTTGAAAGTGTTAAATCAGAAGAGGTTCTAATCAAAATATTTTTAAATTAGAACTTGGGAGAAGGGAGGAGACTTTAACATTATAGAAAATCTGGTGCCACCTGAAAGTTTTCCCCAACCTCTTTCACATACAGCATAATACTCATGCTGTTGAATTTAATTGTCGCGTTTGTGTGTGTTTTTTTAACTTGTCAACATGCCAAAATTCCTAATTAAAATATATTACTGAAATAACCAGCGACCGGAATCCTGGCGAAACAACCAGGCCTGAGCAAATGTGACCAATAAATATCCTTGATATTTATTATATATACTTGCGTGAAACATTAAAATATTAACATTCGACATGTTTAGTAGTCATTAGCTAATTGGGTGACGCTCGACCGTATATGAAAATTTCCTTAAACTCAGAGCTAAGTACAGGTCTTAAAAGAATCCCATAATTTCCCTCCACGTTTCCATTGGTACATGAGATTTGAATTTCGAAAATTTCGGATTTCCTGCACGTGTGACCACTCGGGCAAATTTCATACTATCAAACTACACCAGCTAGAAATGGTTGTAATGGCTCTTGTGAAAGGTCTGAAATAGTAGAACGCAATTATCACCAAGAAAATGAGGGTTTTACGAAACCTGCATTATATGACCTCGCAGGCGGCGGGTTGCTCATCACTGATGTAGATTGTGGTAGTAATAGTTCGATGGCAGCAAGAGAACGAGAAGTAATCAACTCAAGTTGTGTATATCGCATATGTGGTTAAGGTCGAGACAGGACTTTTATATTTCATTTATATTTTATATTTTAGATAAGCAAAAAGGGGGAAATGTTGACTTAAGGGTCTAGGCAGTAAGCAACTAGGATATGCTTTTAAAAAATCGCAAGAATATTTTGCGTTAAGAGGAGTAGGACTACCCTAAAATTAAGGAACGCTCGACCTCGACACGTGGGTGTCGAGGTCGAGCGTTCCTTAATTTCCAACAAATGGGTGTTTTCGCCTCTTGATAACACTAAACTACCTTGATACCTCGATCATAAGCATCAGGAATAGTATTAACATCACCTGTCTGTTTTGGCTTTGGCTTTCCGGAAGCAAACTGCTTCACGTAAACAGGAATCAACAGCCTTCAAAGGGCTGCATGTATCTAGCAGGTACTCGGGGATTTCAAATGGACTTTAATTTGTCAAGAAAATACATAATATAAATACAGGCAATGGATGTACGCTGCTTGAAAATACATTTGGGAAAAAGGATCACCAAAACTTTCACAATGAGAAATGGGAGGGGGTTGGGTATGACAAAAAAATCTTTGTACAAGTTCGTTTTATCACATTCTTGAGATATTTTCATAGGATGCTGTTATTTTTGGTATGGACGCTGGAATTGGGCCGCCGTCTCCAGGATGGTTGAAACCTTCTCTTGCTCATGCTCCCCCCAAGCATGACCAAGCATGGCTACCCGTTTAACCAGCAATCCAGCCTTTTCCTCATCTATACTCATTGCCGTTGTGGTAAAGTTCTTCCACCGAATATCATTCCATGTTGGAATTTAAGTGCTGCTCCTCCTTCCGCTTCTACCAATCGTTCCCATTTTGAGTTGAAATGTTCAACGTTTTCTTGTTGCACGCACGATACGGCTGCGTTTCAGGATACGGCTTGACTTCCAGTCAAGCCTCTCCTGAAATATCGCTAAATATCAGGACCCCAAAAAGGTTTTTTCGTTTTTATTATGTTACCACTTTTTGAACAAATTGTATGTTTACGCACAGGGGGCGCTGGTTTGACCTATGTACCGTTTGAAAGAGCATGAATAGGCCTACCAACTTCCAATGTGAGCCAGAAAGAAGAAACGCCAGGAAGACCCTCCTTTCCTGTTTAAAGAGAATTGCTTCTCTATGAAGTTCCTGATTGATAAATTTGTCTAAATGTTGTTGCGGATACATACACATTGTTTTTAACATACACGATACAACATCACCCTAGTAAAAGATTTGGAGGGAAGGTGAAAGGTTCACACAGATCATTCGAAATATTCGTAGAACCTGCTTCATCGTTTTCTTTGCTACTCTACATCCAGTAAACCATTCTGCCTTACATTTTCCAATGTTCGATCGGTCATATGTGCCAGAGCGAAGGTCAGGAATCGCACCACATGCTTTGCTGTTTTTAAATCCATGTTGGATTTAAAAACAAAGAAATCCGTCAAAAGAGGTCAAAGAAATCCGAAATAGTGTCCCATTTTAATCCGGTCTACTCTCTTCATCTTCTCACCTCACCCCACAGTACACTAGATACTTAGTTTCTTCTACGCTAGGCTGGAGCTGTCTTGCAAATCCCACCTTGCATTCCATGATTTCATGACCAAAAAAAAAACTAATCTTAGTATTCTCTAATGGTAGGGAAAATTTCCCGAAACGTTAGACGGATTGAATGACTTAACAACTTAGGACGCTTAATATTTCTGCAAAAAAATCCTCAGGGAGGCTGAAAACTCATTTAGTAGCGCAACCAGTTTACAACGGATACGGCACAAACTGTTTTCATTGGTCAAAAAAAATAAATGATGTGAATCTGGAAATAGCATTTGCATTTCGAAATTTCGCAATAAAAAAACAGGCCGATTCAAAGAAAAAAAACGAGAGTATGAGCATTGCAACGCAACCATGATACAGCAGTAGCGGCACAATTACCTGTGATGACTAGAAAAAACAATGGAATTTCGAATTGCGTCAAAACATTTCGAAATTTCGCCCTTAGAAAAATTATCATTCAAGTGATAATCACAGGGAGATGAATTAGTATTATCACGCAATCATGATGCAGCAGTTGTGGCATAAATTGCAAGTAATGGTTTTGAAAAAATGTTTGGGTTTGAATCAGCTGGTTTTATGGGGCGAAATTTCGAAAAGTTCTGATGGAAGTAATTCCATATTCAGATATAATTTTTTCCACCAATACTATTTGTGCCGCAACAGCTGCATCAAGGTTGCGTTACAACGTGTCTCGTTCACCTCCCCAGTAAATTTCATTCGAATGTTTGGTTTTCTCAAAAGCAACATATTCCACCAGCGCACCTCTAACGTAACAGCGTCACTTCCATATATATCCCATTTTACTCGAAGATAAGCAGATAAGAAATAAAGCAGAGATATCCCGAATGCAAGCAATCGTATATATGGAGCAAATGTTGCAAATGAAATCGGATATAGCTACGAGCATTTGCTCAATATCCCTTGGCAAAGGACATTATTATCAAGTCATCAATCCTCAGATTGGTTTGTCGCAGTTCTCTCTCCGCTTTGCGATTCTTTTCATTTCTCTGTAGTTGTTGCAACTCCCATCTTGTATGATGTCGTGTATACCCTAGTCTAGGTCTTCCTCTATAATTCTCTTCAAATCTCAGCCGTTGCACAGTTGCTACAGAGTTGGTCTTTGCAGGAGACATTAATTGACGTGGGAAAGTGTTTTGCGCTTGCGCCGCCGAGAATTTTGCTGTGGAGTCGCCATTTTCCAACACGGTCTCCCCTGGCGGTGCAAGCCCTTTTAGGGCTTTAGGTACTTTAGGGCGTTAATTAAAAACTATGAGAGTTTTCCAAACAAATGATACACATCACGTCATTATATATAGGCTCACTGGTTACTTCATTATAAACATGTGAAAGTGTTACATTCCTTTTGAATTACCCTGTATGTATAGATGTATAGACTTAATAACAGGTCTCAATTATGATTTTTGGAGGTTTCAAAAGGACTTTAATACGTTATAGCAGACAAATCAACACACTATTGGAAGAATGCCATCATCCACGCATTGAAAACGTAACAGATTTGGAAGAGTCTCAGACACGTTTTAGGATAATAGTTAAAAAAATTAATAAAAAAAATTGCAGCGCAGAACAGTAATGGCGAAGTGAACAACTGATGTATGTCATTGCTCACATGCTTCACAAGTGTTTACGTTTTGGAGAAAATTTTGGCAAAATTTTGGTCTCAATTATGAACATCCTTGCCTTTCTCCATTCCATATTCTTGCTTCCTTCTGACTCTCTTCACATACCACTGCCATCTGGTTCCGGCATAACCCATGTGTCTATCACCATCTTCTATCACCGTACTTCACTCCTATTTTCTAGTGTCCGGAACATCCCGTTCCAATCCACGTTGTTGAAGGCCTTCTCCAGGTCGACAAAAGCCAGATATTTCTTTATCTTTCCCTATCCTCTTCTCTATTATCACTCTCAGTGCCAGGATTGCTTCCATTGTCCCCCTCTTTCTTCTGAAGCCAAATTTGATCTTTCGCCAAAAATTCTTCGATTTTGTGTTCTATTCTGCGGCATATTACTCATTAGTATCTTCGAAGCGTATGATGTGAAGCTTATCGCACGGTAATTCTCACATCTACCTGCTATTGCCTTTCTTGGCGTTGGCATTATGTTTTTTCCGGAAATCCATGGCAAAATCGAAATCCAAATGGCAAAAGAAAGGCCAAATTAAGGCTCCAGGTTTGCATGCAATAAAATTCGGCAAATTAAGGCTCCAGGTTTGCATGCAATAAAATTCGGCAAATATCGGCTGCAGGCAAAATTACTTCGAAAATATTGCCAATATTGGCTAGTCAATGTCTTCCTAATAATGCCCTGCCATCATTGATTCAATGTGGAACGGATGGGACGATCCAGTGATGATTTCACTTGATTATGACTAAAAGCCTCGTCCAAGGACATGTCCATTGACCCCATTGACTTTTCCTGACTATTCAAGAAAGGTATGAAGGCCTCCTCAGCGTTTCTGCATGTTGTGCTGAGAAATGAGCTCGCCGGGGGCCTTAATTGTGTTTACTTTGTTCCAATCCACAAAAAAATACGGTATATTGGCGGCTGTGACACCGATGATAGGGTGTCGAGTTTTCGTTCTATTTCATTTTTTTTTCATATCGATGCACAGTGGTACGAAAGTCTGAATTTCTTGGACAAAAGTCGAATTTTGAAAATGGAGGAAGAAAAAATTTTTTGTCGTTAAAAGTTACGGATTGAAGTCCTTGTCCTGCATCGATATTTCTCCAGGCCTTTCTCTGGTCCTTTATTAGCCTCTACATGGTGCAAAGGTCAATGATTTGAACTTTCCTTAAAATATAGAGACTTGATGCCAAATTGTGACAAAAGTTTATCACGTAATACGACTGTTCTTTATCGTCGTTTTTTCAAGTGCGATCTGAAGGTCTACCTGAAAGTGAGTCTTGCTTATTGTATGTACAGTTTTACTCCTGATGTGTATGCATAACTCATGTTATTTATTAGATCCTGTGTAGTTGATCGATGAACTACTTTAATGACAAGGTAAATTTATCGAGTGAATTTGAAGTACTTCTCAAGATTTCTCAGAGAGTTCCTTATAAGCCAATGAGTATTAACGAAGAGCAAAATCAGCCCAAAATCTCCTGCGCCCAGCTGCGCGAAGTACCATGTAAAGGCTAATAAAGGACCAGAGGAAGGCCTGGAGAAATATCGATGCAGGACAAGGACTTCAATCCGTAACTTTTAACGACAAAAAAATTTTTCTTCCTTCATTTTCAAAATTCGACTTTTGTCCAAGAAATTCGGACTTTCGTACCACTGTGCGATGGTAGGAAACGTGTTATTTACCAGTGTCACTGGAGTATTTTATGAAATCACTCACGGTCTAGGACGATTGAAAGTATGAGTTTGAATCAAAAAGTAACGATCGAATAATTTTTTCTTGCCACCTGTTTTCATGCAGTATCAATCTCTAAGTCTAATTTCAAGACCCAGTGAGGATTGGACAGAGATCATTCATGAAATATTAGAGCCAATGTACCATGTTGTCAATAGACGGAACTTCAAGCATGAAAGATTGGCTTCGGCTTCAGGTACGTAGTTGAATCTGAGTCTCTGAAGCCTATGAAAGAATAAGGCGTGAAGACTGGAGAGACACATTACAAATGATCACACTTCGATCACACTACGCCCAATTTTACGGGATGAGCGTTATCAGTCTTCCTATGCCCAAGCTAATTAGCATGAATAATTAGCATGAATAGAACTCCGAAAGGGATTAGTTGAAAATAGCTTGTAATCTACATTGCCATTATTGGCTACTAAAAATGTAGGGGAGACCGGCGCAAAGTGGAATGTTAGGTCTTCTGCCTAAACAGAGTGCGCATTTTATCGGAATTAAATTTTCTTGATCATTGCATGAGGCAAGGAAACAGGAACAATGAAAATTTGCCCACTCAATTTACAAATTTCGTCTACCTCGGGAAAAGTTGCCCTTTTCCTCCTCCTGATGTAATTTCTTACTATATAACTAGTAGGTGAATCTTGAATCTAATTGGGAACAGATAGCTAGACCATTTTGTGATACATCTCAACTTCGGTAGTGGCTACGACATTTCTCGAACAGCTCAACTTCTGTGGGAGGTACTTTGGGGCAAAGTGGAATGGCTTTCTTATCTGGGTTTTCATCATTCCACATCTGAATCTGAAGCATTTTATTATGGGTATTTCAGCATTTAAGTAGTTTGAGTGGAATTTTAAATTGAAATTGTTAATAATTATTACGATTAAATCAGCGGTGATATGCGATCGAAATTATGTATTAGGGTCGGAAGGTGACGTACACCTTAGGTAAAGTGGTAAGGTACAGTGTACCAACAAGAAGTGGAGAGTTCTAAAACAATGGTCAGTATTTTTCGTTCATCGATGGTTTCGGGAAACTTGAAATTACCGTTCCTTTTTTTTCCATGTCAAATTCACAGTGCTTTCTTCCTGACAACAAATCCGAGTCTACGAGGCTGCATTTTCAATGTTTTGCGACATTGATACGGAATTATTAACGGAAAACTGCTTAGCCATTCCACTTTGCCTCGGTCTCCCCTAATATTTTTTCACTTTTTTTTCCCATTCAGGGAAAATTGAATGAGGAGCGACGAATTACGAACTAGAGTTACAAAGTGTACTCTTATATTCATAGAAATGTCTCTCAGTTGAATCAATGAAATTTTACTAGGTATACATACCGGGATTAAGAGAAAGCAAAAATAAAAATTGAGATGAATAGAAATCGTTGGTACCATTGGAAAGCTTGTTCTATTAACAAAGATATAATTTTTGCATCATGCTCTAGCGTATTCTTAGATATTCTCGAAAAACCTAAAATACATCTGGCATAAGTGCCAGATGCCAGTGCCATCAGCCACAACTAAAAAAAATGTAACATTCTTCAAATTCATAGGACTCCATGATAAAACATACAACACAACACAGTATGTTGATTAAACGCTTCCGAAATGCTGCCTATGTTGCTATATGTTGCAAATTGATTTAAAATATTGATAAAACATTGCTTCCACGTTCTCCCTTGGAATGTTGCTGCGACACTTCTACGAATGTTATTGCAACATTTGCTATCGACATTGACGTAGCGACGACATTCCGACACAACATGGACTTAGAATTTTTAGGGAATTTAAAATTTGTCCTTGCCACGACATGGTGTAGGTCTCGCTTTCCAAGCAATACGCAAAAATGCCCCTTTCCTGGAATCATCCCACACAGGAATGTTTAGTACTTTACCATATCTAGTGTATCTTATAGGAATCAATGAGATTTAAAAAAAAAATTTAATGTCATAGTCATACTCAACGTCATAGCCATATGCATACGAAAATGAAACTTAGAATTGGAATATATTCCAATGAAACTATAGTTTCACGTTCATGATGAAAGATGAAACATAAAAAATGCAATACAGAATGATAATGGGTTTGCTGAAACAAATTCATTCCAGGAATCAATGAACACGGACACTTTTATCACTTGTTATCCTCAGATGCAGATTCATGGGGCCCAGAAAAACAAGCTCTTATTCCCAAAAAGAACTCATTCCAAGAACTCCTTGATTACATCCTAAATGGGAAGTAGATGAGAAAAAGAACTGAATTCGCAGACACTCCTTAGAACATTCCTGGTGACCCTTTTCTTGAAACGTACCATATTTAGCGCATCCGATAGATGATTACCTCCAGAAATGTATTATGGTTCTTGCCTATATATTCTACAGTATGCTATATATTGTATTATGTATGGTTAGGAGTTATACCATTACAGGTTTCGTCCTGTTGATGGTAACGTCTGGGTATAGAATATTTGAAACGAAATGATGAAATAAATAATTCAATATTTGCAGAATATCGGTCCACTTCAGGGCCAGTGAAGCGTATGCTTTCCCGGAGAGCCGGAAGATAGGTCTAGATTAGGTGCCAGTGAAACAATGTTTTCCATCAACATTGAACTCAGGTTCAATGTTACTGATGAATAGGTGATCAGTCAAATTTCTCTCAGATATTCATACCGTGCAGGAACATAGCCTAACATAACATTGAATCAACGCTGTTTCAATGTTTCAACTAGGGTACGCTACTACTTCATATCATTTATGTGGAATCGTGCATTTACATATGCAATTTCAATGTGACTCACAAACTACGACCGCAACTGCATCAGTGCAGTGGGTGATGCTTATGCGCTTAGCCTAAAATTCCAGTTTAATCTCAAGCAGTCTTATATTAAGCTCTAGCGTTTGGCAAGGGTAAGCTGACAAATATTCAGGCTTTGATCCAGAATCCAGTAATTTATTTATTTAAGCCTATTCCATATAATCCTACAAGTGGTACCAATCGATTCATATATTAGTATTTCAGTATTCTTAGCAGAGGTGAGTTTAATTATAGGGCTGTCACGATAGGTCGATGCATTGATATCACTATCAATAATCCAAGGTATGCCAAACAAGAGTCATCGATGTCTTCTAGGTTTTCTTGAAACACTCATTTCTGCACCAAATAACATTTTCCCTACTTCGCTACTGTACACAATTTAATTTTTTCAAACGCAGCAAGATACTGTAAATAATGAAGCACCTTCAAACACCACATCATTCATGCAACTAACAGTTCCAATGTTTTGCTATAAAAAAAAGAATAAAGGTGATTCTGCTTCGACTGCTACCAAACTTCTGTCTCTTCTTCAGTAGTTACATTATCTGCTTCAAGCAAATGAACAATAGAATTTCACATCTAGAGTTGCTGTGAGGGCATTTAAGAACTTAAAAGAGACGGGTTTTTGACATCTATGGTCTATCATTTATACAGGGTGTCCCACTCGCTTTGGTACCCGAAAAAGCGCGAATAACCTTTACACTATTGAACGTATTACAACGAAATTTGAACTGCACTACCTTACTCTATGACAATCAAAACGATGTATGTTGGAAATGTCCGCCGTTTGCATCCAAGCATGCCTGGACACGACGTTCCATGTTTAGGAAGGTGCGTGCTATCATATCCGGATCCACTGCGTCTATTTCTTGCCGGATGTTGGGGCAAAGTGGAATGGCTTTCTTATCTGGGTTTTCATCATTCCACATCTGAATCTGAAGCATTTTATTATGGGTATAGAAATGTCCGCCGTTTGCATCCAAGCATGCTTGGACACGACGTTCCATGTTTAGGAAGGTGCGTGCTATCATATCCGGATCCACTGCGTCTATTTCTTGCCGGATGTTGGCCTCGAGTTCCGCAAGTGTTCTTGGCTTGTTCCGGTACACTCGCCCCTTCAGGTACCCCCAGAGAAAGAAATCAGGCGGTGTTAAATCCGGCGAACGTGGCGGCCAAAGTCCCTTGGAGATAACCCTGTCATCGAAGAAAGCCTGAATTTCAGCCATGCTGACCCGTGATGTATGGCACGTGGCACCATCCAGCTGGAAGTAACCCATGGTGACTTCTTCGTCGTCCAACTGGTTGCAAATAAACGGGCGCCATGGAGGCCAGACAGTCGCGTCGCCAGGAAGGCGCGACTCCTCCGCCTGCTATCACGGTTTTCTGGCGCCTACAGTGCGACCAAGCACATCATTTTGATTGTCATAGAGTAAGGTACGTGAAGTTCAAATTTCGTTTTAATACGTACAATAGTTTAAAAGTTATTTGCCCTTTTTTGGGTACCAAAGCGAGTGGGACACCCTGTATATTAGAACCTGTACCTTACCGCTCTTTTTCCAGATTATACCATATTTTAGTGCTCTGTATACCAAAAGTGGAAAACATTCAGCAGCAACGTCTGTTTCCACAGCCCTAAAATTATCTGCTGAAGCTTTACACAACCCAAGTAAAATGATGCTTGCTTTCTAGAACTGCAGAAGAGAATATTGGGATAGTCCCAATATTCAGCAAGAAAAAAATGTATTTAACGTTGCTTTCCTGGGGCACCGGTAACCAGGTGGTAATTCGATGGTAAAATGCCGGTAAATTACTTGTGAATTACCAGTTATAATCCCCACCTTGCTACCGGTAACTTTACATCCTAACTAGGGTTGGGAATGGTAACATGGTAAGTTTACTATCGATATAACGTTACCGGGTTACCAGTAATAACCCCAGAATTAATTACCAGTGAATCGCTTTTTCTTGGTTTTCAGCAGTTTTTCCGTATATACGCTATACTGATTTTTCGTTTTCTTACCTGAAAGAGTTGATGACAATCTGAAAGACCACTGAAGACATCAAGATCACTGGATCATCTCTCCATGTCCTTCATGTTATATTAAGGTATGAGATTTGCAGAGATTTTCTAACCCGAGACAAAAACGAATTATTTATTCTATGTATCGTATGTAATAATACGTAATAAATGTATTGGCGGCTGACACTTAAATAACTTACATTTTTCGTGTCGAGAGTAGGAATCATGCGTTATTTACCAGAGTGAGTTTACTTTTTTGATAGTATTCCCCTGAATGAAGGAAAATACGTGGGTGGATCTACTCGTACAAGTGACCAATGATCTTCTCTCATCGCCTGTATCCATCTAGTGTCAATCACACGTTCATTTCTTAATATCATCCCCTCTCCTTATGGTAGCACCTACCCTGAAAAGTATTTTATCGTGGATAGGACTTTAAACTCCATAGCTTAGAATTTCTTGCCAAATACACTGTAGCCCATGACAGACGTCAAAAGACCCCAAGTAACACAGCATGTTGATGAAACGTTTCCAGGCACTAGCTGTAGCAATCCGGGTGTCCAGCTCTACATTTGCCTTCCATCACTCGTGAATGCGACCCCGAGGTACTTAAACTTCTCCACCTGCTTCAGTGGGACTCCACTAACATGCAGAATGCACTGAGCAGGTTGTCTTGAGAGCATTAATACCTCAGTTTTGGCCACGCTAATCCTCATCCCAACCACTTCGCACATGGCTGCAAACCTATCGAGTGCGCGCTGGAGGTCACCTTTGGAAGAACTGAGGATGACGAGATCAAAGCTAGTGCCTGGAAACGTTTCATCAACATGCTGTGTTACTTGGGGTCTTTTGACGTCTGTCATGGGCTACAGTGTATTTGGCAAGAAATTCTAAGCTATGGAGTTTAAAGTCCTATCCACGAAGGCGGCGAATGGTCTGCCAGAATACTTTATTTGCCTTGTTATAGTTCGATTCCCGTCTCTCACCAAACTTTTCCCAGGATTCAGCCTTAGCCTCGCGCACAATCCGAGCTGAGGTTTTTCGCGCCTGTGTACCGATTACGCAGATCAGGCGACTTATTGCTAAGCCAAGCCAGATAGGCTGCCTTCTTTGCCACCTCCTGACCGATAAAATGAAAGCCACAAGACTGGAAAGATGTCGTAAGATGAAACAGAAGTTCGTCCGTCTGGGACACAGATCAATTCTGTTCTTTGACGAGTAACTGTTCATCATCGTGCAACCGCACAAACCTAGTAGTACGTAACATTGAATCGACATCGATTCCATGCTGATTCAACATCCGGATGCTGAATCAACAGTGAATCCATGTTGTTTCAATGTTATGTGTTACTAGGGAATAACCTAAACGACAGGATTTGGGCGAAACAGTCACCTGGAGAAATGCGTATGATCAGCCGGGCAAAAAACTCAAATCGCTGATGATTTTGGCGGGTATCACAGCAACCGTCAAAATCGCCTTGATTTTCATCAATCAAGGCGTCAAAATCAATAAAGAGGCCTACTGTCGCGCTATTCTTGAAGACGTCGTGTTGCCATGGTCGCTGGAGCACTCTGTAGACCGATCCTGGACGTTCCAACAAAACTTGTCCGCCCACAAAGCAAAACTCACGCAACAATGGTGTGGAGACCATTTTCCTGACTTCATATCATGAATGGATTGGTCTCCAAACTCCCCTGACCTCAACTCAATGAACAACTCCATTTAGAGTATCTTGCAGGCCAAGGTCTGTGCTAAGCCCCACAAAAATTTGGAGTCTCTGCGAGCCCCCCTTATCGCGACGAGGGACGGTATGGTTCCCAGTCGAAACGTTGCGTGCAGTCCTTTGATCAGTTTCCAAAACGATTGACGTAGTGCATCAAAGCAAAGGGCGGACACTTTAAAAATGTTTATATATTAGTTTAAAAATTGTCTATTCTATCATATTCTCTGGTGAAAATGATTGTTATTGTTGCTTTAAAAAAAATATTTGCTTTTTAAAGTGTCCGGGAACTTTCTGGTCACCCTGTACATTTCAAAACTTAGAAGAGTCGAATTTTGACATCTAGGCATTTAATGTATATATTCAAAATATTTAACCTATACTTTTTTGCCGCTTATTATACCAATAGCAGCACTTTTTGCATACACATCACAAGAGTTTTCTACTATAGTTTGTCTCTCTCGTGAGATTTATTAAGTGGGATGTTGCTTTGGCTATAAAAGAGGATTTTCCTACTTGAAATAATTCACTGAATATGGCACTCTAGCAGTAAAGGCAACCTAGTCAACCTAGGCTAACTGTGCCAACCTAGTGGTACACCGGTAAAATTAACGGTAGATTACTTGTAAATTACCGGTTGTAATGCCCACTTCCTTACCGGTAATCTTACAACCCTAAATGCAATGTAGGACGTTGCAGAGGTAGGCAATGTTGATGGTAGAGTCTCTGGGCAGAAATCCACATGAATTACACCGGAATGATCCCAGAATACCGAAGCCATGATCAAGTTTGTCCAGCACACTTTTGCCCCTCGTACGTCCTCGTAAGTGAAATAGTTTTGATGATAAAACAAATGTAGCAAACGAATTAAAAATAAGGATTTCTCAGGGAACTCCTTGCAGGCCTATAATTCCCTATTAATCAGAAACTAAATTAGCAAATTATTTCCCGCGGCTAGCTGCGTCATCAATTAATTTTTTGTCAAGACGCTAAAAATGGCTCTCATGATAGAATTGACAGAGAAGTGAGTCGAGAATTCTTTCGCTCTCATTATGGAATCCCTAAAAGCCATATACAGGGTGTTTGTATTTAAGCGCAACATAGGGACATTTTTGCCGCCTGTCAGTGGAGTTCAGCGCGTGCCCAATAGCTCACTGAGTTGCATATCTGGAAGGATGAAATCTATCACTGCAATGGGGTTTCCTTGCAGATAGGCAACCCGGTGGGCCTTATAGCGTTTGCCAACCTCCACTTCCAGGCGGCAAAATATTCCATATGTTGCGTTTAAATACGAAAGCCCTATATAAAGAAACTTCGTGCCGCTCAGCTGATTCGATGTCTTTGCTCTGTGAAAGCGAGAAAAAGTAGCACTATGCTTCGAAAATAGTCCTACACAGGATAATTGAACAACTTAGCTCATTCAACCTTTGCTAGTTAATCTACCCCTGAAAATGACCATCAGCAATTGTGGGTTTGCACTAGCTTGCACAGGCTCGCGAGTAAGCGCTAAATTAGTGTTGAGCGCGTTACTTGCGAAAAGTAACTAAGTATAATTACAAGTATTCCATCCAAAAACTAGTTACCAGTAGAATTACTTCTCACCAAAAGAAACAGTTACAAGTAGAAGTTACTTTTCAAGTTACTTTTCCTGAAAAAAAAATTCTGATCTTTTTATTGCATCAGTATCTACAGTTTGTATCGATGCAACGGCGTACTTTGGCTGAAGGGTCGGGGGGGGGGGGGGGCTGCTCCCATAAATTATGCCACTACATTGATGGAACTCTCGAATTCGTCCCTGACCTGCAAACTTCGAAATATTTTTACAGGTACGGCCAAGACACTTGCACTGAATAAACCATGTTTTCTCAGGCAATTTCATGTACCCGTCTACCCTCCAAATATTGCATCAAGACAATGTGACCATGAAGCGCTGTTTGTTTTCAGCAAAATTAGTTCATTATCAAGAAAAGCAACGCATCACAGTAAAACCACATACTTTTCTCCTGAAAAGTAACTCGTTACCAAAAAAGTTACTGAAAAAGTAATTAGTTACTGTAACGCGGTACTTTTATTTCGTTACCGCCCAACACTGGCGGTAATAATGTTCAAGCGGTGCTGGCTTGTTCAGCAAAAGACAGATATAATGCAATCACAACTCCTACCACGCAGGCGAGCTCTAAACTATCTTGTAACGTTTCTTCTGGACGCCAGTATACTCTCTTCAATGAAAATTGGTTTATGTACCGCGTATATAGACCACTTTTCCGTTTTTCGGATTTTTTCTGCAATAGATCACTTTCACCCTTGAAATAAGTTGACCACCTTAGCGAGGCTCACTGGTGGTTCCAGAATGCACGGCAGAGATAAAATTGTCTAAAGCTGAAGGGGTTCGTATAATCGACTGATGAAGCGCTTGTGTATTCTGTCTTACAATTTCCACTTTGACATGAATATTAAAACCATATGACACATAGGCAATGTTGAGAGAATTCCAATTTGAGATGCGATTCAAACCCAATCTGCATCCAGTTTCTACAGGATTCCTGACACATGGGGAGCGTCCACAGCTGAACTTTGCCGATGTCAGATGCAATTCTACTTTCCAATGAAATATTTCAGAAGATATAAATCAAATGGTAACCCTAAAATGCATGATGATTTTAAATGTACCAAATACATTTTTGACGATCATATTTCATATGTTGTTGAGAAAAATAATGAAAAAATCATCCTTCCCTTTTGGTTTTTCCATTGTATTGTAATGCGTTTCAATGCAAAGCTGAGTGTGCCATATCTGGCACACCATGCAGTGTAGAGTTAAGTATCAACCATTTCTTATAATATCATTAATGCAAAGACATGAGTGATACCTGTCGGGTAATAACCTTTTCCAAAATTCATTCACAAATGAACCATGAACAATTCATGGCTGGGACCATTCTCCCAGCCACTTCAACTTCTTTCATCAGATCAATGCCATTTTTTTCTTTTGAAGGAATGAATTTTCTATCTTGATTGTGGTTGTTCTCCATTTCAGAGCCTTCAGTAGAGGATAGCTGATGTCTCTCAATATGCAGCACAGGCTCTCTGTGAAAACTGCAGGAATTTTTAACCTGAGAATATGAACTAAATGAAAGATAATTAAACATTTCTGAAAATGAACTTGACACTTCCTTGGCTTTCATATTCTATTTCAGGTGAATGTCAAATTTCAAATTTGGTCAATATTTTCTTATGAATACATTTTTATATGACAAAAAAGGGAATAACAGTTTTACAAAGCCACATAAGGAATATCAATAACAATAATTACTGATAAATTGCAAAAGTGAACTTTCCTGAGAAACTCCTGGATGAATCCTTACTTCATTAAGAATATTGGAATCCTTTCATGAGGAACGTTACTATGAAAGAGTTTAGTATCTACAATTTATTTAATTGTCTCAGTGCTTCAACATGATAAAATTATTCCTTTATAGTGTAAGAGAAAACATTGGAATTCACTTTTGAATTTAAAAAATTGGCTAGAAGGTATCCATCCAAATCACATGAATACATGTTAATGAAGCAAATGCTTGATACATTCTGGTAATAGTTTATCAGAGCAAACACTTGGTGTGTTCAGGAAATTATATTTTTGCATGAACAGTAATGGTAATTTTCTTCTTCCAGGAGGAAAACATAAGGAAATTGCAAGGACTTGATATTGAAGCGAAAACATTGTACAATAGTAAAGACAGCATAAGAACTTCAAGTATTGTAGGGTGCTCTTCAAGATGTCAGTAGTAGACTATCAGAATCAAGCTGTGTCAGTACTGAAAGAACACTTACCTGCTAGCAAGAAATGCCCATTATGGAATGCGAAAGTAAACCAATTTAGATTGGAAGTGTGATCATGGCAGTCTGCCAATTTGACACTATAAATGTCATGACCAACAATGGTAATTGTTGCAAATATAGTATATATGGCTTAAAAAACCACACTGGAAATCAAATCCAAGCAGAAAATTTTAAACGAGGACCATGAAAATCTCAAATTGACTCTCACAAATACAGTTGACTTGGATAGAAAACCATAAAAGAAGAACCTATTCTTTACCTTAGAGAAGCAGCAAAAAAATAGGCTCCAGTTCTGCAATAGCCACAAAATTATGCAGAAGTATATCTAGGGTGAATGAGGAAGGGACTATCAATCAATAAAAGTTGATTAAGTTATGAAAGAATGAGCTTCTGTAGTTTTCTCTCATTATCCCAACATTTAGATGACTGGGCTGAACCTGTCAAAAAAATCTTCCCCCTTCAAGATAGTTTTAGCAAGAGTCTGGGCAAAGAGGCTTTTTGCCTCTTATTTGCCCAGACTCTTCGCCTGCTTTTAGATTAGATTAAGTTAAGATTTAGATTAAGTTTAGCAAAGACAAGAAATGGACCAATGGCTAATTTTTTTTATTTTTACAAGAAATTCAGGTGAAATTTAGGTTTAGATTTAGATTCTAGATTAAATTTAGCAGAGGCAAGAACAGGCCCAGATCTTCTCACTTCTCACATAAGACAGGTTTGATACTAAATGAAATTCAGCAAGATTTGAGCTACTGGGAAGACATGAAAAAATTGAACAGTTCATGCTATAAATGGTTGCAAATATGCACTATAACTTCTCAAATCAGTTTGTACCTATACTTCCTTTAAGAAAAATGAAAAAATAATGAAAAAAGATGAGTAAGTCTGTAGTAAATAATTAGTAAACTTGGGAATTTTTAGGCAATTCCTTTCAAATCTATTGATGATGAAAAAAATTATTCCAAAATCTTCTGAGGCTAACTGTGCAAACAAAGAGTAAATTTTTCGTTAAATTGTTCTTGAACTTCCTGTCAGAATTGATATTGATTGCATGAAATGTGATATCAATGCGTGAGTGTGTGGAATGCATGTGAAGTAAATGCCTGACATGTGACATCAAGATTGATGCTTGTGAAATGACTGGATAAGCAATGTGATTTGCAAAATATGATGACATGGAATGTGGATCAAGTATTGAACCATAAAGCTTCAAAGCAGATATTGGTACAAAATGAGGAAAACTTAAGCAAACTGATAAGAATCTGACAAAAATGTGAGGAGTAACAGAAATGACTCAAAAAACTTGCGTACATTCAATTTATGGAATCCTCAGCAGAAAGAAATGAAGAATCTTGGTGCCACTCTGATGCTTTATTTTTGTCCTAAGTAAACGGAAGAAAGTGTTGCTGAACATCAGCAAAATGAATCTGGATGACATTTTAACATGCATTGAGAAAATTTCATGAAAATAGCAGCATGAGAGTAGATATACCATAGGTTAAAAGTCATTGGTCCTTTTCTTGCCATATCCCACATACTCTGAACAGTTTCTCAAAAACTGCAAGAGCCCACTTCAATAATTTATTTTCAAGTTTTTGCATAATATCTGGAGCAGTGTTGCCACTTTCACATAAGGAACATATGTTTCCAGTTACTTACATCACTACTCCTATCATATTCTGACATTCAAATATTAACATTTGTTCTCAATAACCTGAGGAATAGGTTTATAGGTTTGGTATAGGTTTGGTTCAAACCCTGGTATAGGGTTTGAAGAAGGTAAATGGCATATAATAAATTATGGAGCTATGATCTCCAACTGAACAGATTTCTCTTCAAAGCAATAAAATTTAAGTAAAAAAAGCTATCCAATTCCTCTGCACCATAATCTCTAGTGTAAGAATCTCTACTTCTATATGGTCTCTTGTGTGCATAGTTTAATCATTTGAATTAAGGGAAAGCAGAAATTGCATAGGGAAAGGAATGAAGAAACTGGATGCAAATAATGAAAAAGAACTTGAAATTCCTTCATCATAAATTTTTTAGTTTTGAGTTTGTTTTACTATCAATCTATTTCTAGATGATTCATTTATCTGAAGTTTAGGAACCCTACATTGTGTATACTACAACTTCAAAATCATCTTTCACTGAACAAAATGATAACCTCTGACCTGCATGATTATGGACAAGTGACAACTGAGATCCTTGGATACATTGAGCATGGAAAGCATTGTCTTCCAGTTCAATGGCTGTTGTTGTTATATCCACAGAGGGCCGTAATCCACCTCCAGCAAGCTCTGCTCCTCTCAAGGGTTCAATGGAGAAGGGAATGGTTATGGACTCAATGGTGAAATTTAAAATACTCCTTGCTTGGAAACATGTTGCTTGAAACCTGAGAGTCTAGAGAGAAAAAAAAACAGAAAATAAGCAGAAAGTCCAATGAATGCTTTTTAGGATTTTACACAGACTTGCCTTCTTGCTTTAACCCATTCACTGCTTACATGACATGGTAACACATAATGCCCAAACTCCCATTATGTGCTAGCTTGATGAGCTAACTCATAATGGATTTATTAACTTCTTTTGTCTCTCGTCAACAGCATCTGGCTTGATTGATGTCCACATAGCACACAGGGACCTTCTGCCATCTCATGGATTTTTTGGAAAATTTTGAAGCAAGGGATACAAGAGGTATAACCATATTTGTAAGACATTATTCCATGGAAATTAGCTTCCAAAGATTATGTCTACCAGTAGACCAGGCTCATTAAGAGAAAAAGATGTGGAAATTGAATTGGCTCACAGAGATTCTGAAGATTAAATTATTGATGATGAAGAAAGTGACACCATTATATTTAATGAGAAAGTGAGGATGGTGATGACAGCAAGCCAAAATCAATTGGTAGATTATGAGAAGAGAATCCAGATACTCCTGCCTCAGGTGTCTGTCCTCACCAGGTCTCTGTGCGACACCATGTTTTAAGATCTGGGATACCAAATATTCACTCAAGTAAAGTGCAGGAAAAAAAAATGTATATTGGGTCATGCCACGCCAAATCAGCCAGCGGATGAGGCCAGCTATCTTGGATTTTGATAAAAGTCAGCATACACATAGAGGAATTGATTTAAAGAGACCAATTCCTACCAATTTTTATCTCTCACACAGATATCCAGATACATGCATTTTGATAAGACCTAATTTTCTCTCCCAGCACCCATATGGACTGAAATTGTGCAACTGTTTCTGCAATAACTTCCCCTCTCATTAAGATAAAAGCTAAATTCTGGTGTAATTTTAATTGTGAGATTAAATTTATTCCCGACACTCTCTTCCTAACCTGGAACAAGAAGCTTCACTTTATCAAACAGTTTGATCAAGTTCAGTGGCCAATATCGAGATTTGCCACCTTGGGAATCCAGTGTTATTAATTTCTCAATAATTTCTCCTGTTGCACGGCTTACCACAAGGCTACATTCCCATGATTCCCTTGCAGGGAAACTCCAGGAACTACTGTTCTCATTAAATGTTCATATCTCATGCACAATTAAGCACAAATGTTGAGTTTGGTGTCATTTGAAAGGACATAACATGTCCTTTTTAAGTAAATATTACAACTCTGGATTCATGGAGTGTCTCATACAGATTTCACTGCCTGAAATTGGTCCAGCTGTTGGATCAGTTAGAATTTTGGCACTGCTGTGAGAAAGTCATATATAATTAAGTCATTAAATGGCAATCTTGAAATGTGTAGCATTAAAACCAGCATTAATTGCACTTTTTAATGAATACTACAACTTTAAAGTCATGGAAACATGATACAAATGTTGGTCATCTAAATCAATCTGATTGTTTGAACAAGCAAAATTTTGAGTATACACAGTCATGTCTCATGAACCAATTGAGTGCCAACCTTGAATTTGGTATCTTTAGAAAGGGCATAGCAGGCACTTCTTAATGATGTATTATAAGTTGCGATTCATGGAGTGGAAAGTGCATGTATTGGTCACTGAAGTCAGTCAAAGTGTTTGGACAAGTGGAAATTTGGCACTACTGGCACACAAAAATATTCATATCTCTTCAAGCCATTGAGTGTCAATCTCAAATTTTGTATTGTCAGGAATGGCATACCATGCCCTTTTTAATGAAATATTGAGACACTGAATTCCCAAGGTGGCAAATCTCGATATTGGCCACTGAACTTGATCAAACTGTTTGATGAAGTGAAGCTTCTTGTTCCAGGTTAGGAGGAGTGTCTGGAATCAACTTAGTCTAACGATTAAAATTACACCAGAATGAAGCTTTTATCTTAATGAAAGGGGTAGTTATTGCAGAAACAGTTGCACAATTCCAGTCCATATGGGCGCTGGGAGCGAAAATTTGGTCTTATCAAAATGCATGTATCAGGAGATCTGTGTGAGAGATAAAAATAAATTAGTTGAAATAGGTCTCTTTAAATTGATTCCTCTATGTGTATGCTGCTTTTAATCAAAATCTGAGATGGTCAAGCTCACTCACTGGTTGATTTGGCGTGGAATGACCCTATTGTGACTTGCACCAAGTAAAGTCACTTCATGCAACATATGCTTCTTTCTTTCAGATTTCCAGTAGCACATGACATAAATGCCTTACTTTTGAGCAGCAGTGAATGGGTTGAAGCAAGCAAAAAACCCCAGCAAAGTTGGGTTACTAAATACTTAGCAGTGAAAGGGTGTAGGTGAGATGGATTGCAAGTGTGTGTCAATAATTCAGGTGCTGGTTACCTCAGTTCCAGAGAAGTGACACAACACTACACATGGGGAATGTCTGATGATTTAGGGGTCAATTGATTTCTCAGTTCCTTCAATGCCCATAAAAAATAGAGAGAATTGCAAGATGCATTTGGCGGATACTGAAGGAAGGCAAAGACCTCATAAATAATTCTTGACAATACCCCCCTCTGATAATGACTGCATTAAGAGAACATACTGGAAGTTCTGAGAATGGATCTCATGAGATATTAAATTAGCCTTTATGCACCTTTATTCTTCAAGCATTTATGGGCCAGAAAATGCATTGTCAGAAAATGGATAAATAACAGCATTATTCTTCCATTTTCAGGACAGCCCATTCTATTCAATTGGAGTCACCATTCAAGCAGCCTCAGAAGTATCTTTAACATTTGTGATCCTGCACAAAAGACTCAAGCTCGGCAAGAAGGATGCTGAGCCTCTCATATAACAAAGCTCCCCTAAATATTGCCTCAGTCCAAATTAAGAGTCTACTGACTGGTCTTGTGCCAATCATTTGGGATTGAGGAATTCTTTCTGGGAGTCCTTCAGGAGTATGCAACACATCTCCAATCTACTGGACTTGAGATCTTTCAATCTGGAGAAGCAACTACATTGACCTGAAGGCTCTCACAGATCCTGGCTCTCTGTATCTATTACAATGAGCAAAACTATCCACCTGACATACAGTATGGATCAAAAGTATTGCAACATGGGGAAAAATTCATATTATTCCCCTCCAAGGAGTGTGATGAAACTAATTCATTTATTAATGTAATCTCCCTTCATATAGATAACCAACTGCATTTGCTGAATAATACTTCTTACTACACTTTTGTGAATGCCTGGATTGAAGTCTACCCAGCCTTGCAGCCTGTGGCATGTTTCATCTTGACCTCCTCAAGAATCTGCTAGAGATTTTCAATGAGATTTAGGTCAGGGTTGTTGCCTGGCATCTGACCCTTCCCCCAGAATGCTGCAAGTTCTTCTGACACCAGGCAGTGGTGGCTTCAAAGGCATGACAAGGAGCATAGTCATGCATGAAGATGGCCTCTGCCTTTTTTTCAACAAAGTACTGCTCCAGAATAGATCCTCCTGTGGTCATTCTGTTACAGGCATCAAGGCAGGGCTTTTAGAGGATGTTCTCCAGATAATAATTTTGCTCATGAACTGTTTTGGTGGGATCACATGAAGGTCTGAGTAAGCCTGATGAGAGAACATCCCTTACCCCATGATCCTCTGAGGCTGCTTGACTGTGGTGATGAGAGGGGAAAAGGCACAGTTTTTGCTCCAGATCCTGTCACACTGTGGGTTGAATGGCAGGAAAAGCTGAAGCACAGTCTCATCTGACCATGCAACACATTTTCAGTCTTCACTAGTCCAGTATTTTTACTCCACAGCAAACTTCAGATGCTTCTCCTTCATGGCATCCATAAGAAGAAGCTTCTTAGGCCTCTTGTAGGCCTTGACACCAAGATCATTTTAAAGATAACACTGGACTGTTATGAAAGACCTTCTTTGATCTAAATTCTTCAATCTGGAGGTCATTTTCCTGAAACTTTTGCACCTGATCACTTTTGCTGAGGGTGAAAGGACTTTTGGATGTCTTGGACAAGCTCTTGACTAGAGGCTCTGTCTGGACTTCTGGTGTTTCTACCAATGACTGACACTTGCTGAGTGCATTCCAACAATGCCAGCAACCTCCCTCTATGATTTTCTAGCCTCAATCATGCAATGGCTTTCGCCTGAACCTCCAAAGACAGCTCATGGACCTTCATGTAGTTTGATGTTGATCCCAAACAAAGTCAGCATTGTAAGAACACCATGCAGAGCATTCGCTCGAGTTACACAGCCTATGTCTTACTAACTGTATTATTGAAGAGTCCTTAAGCTGTTTAAATGATGGAAGGAAACATAGTTTAGGGACAACGAACCATGAACCTAGTCTGCTGGTGTAGCAATACTTTTTACTCATACTGTAAACTTCATTTAGGCAAATTGTGTATGTGATCTGACTCTTTCAATCATCACCCAAAGTTAAAGGCTAATGGTGAGGGTAGGAAGATAAACACTCTAAAAAATTTAGGTCTTAAGGCTGAAACCTTATCTAGACAAGATAAAGGGGCTGTTAAGCTAAAGGTCTCTTTTTCACCTGTAAGGAGTCCATGATTTCTTAAAGGACTATTAACTAAAGGAGGCTTCAGTCTTTGAGCTTCAAAGTTTTGTCACCTCGAAGATGTCCTATTTCACAACCATGATATGCCAGAGTTTCTGCAAATTTGCCAAAACATTTGAGATGCGATTCTCAATCTCATTTTATAATATTATATTTATATTGCCCATCACTCAAGAACCAGAGCCCAAATTAATTAACCTCTCTAGTTGTTAAAACTTGAGTACTTTTCAGATATGGTGCTTTTATCTCTATTCACCCTTCAGTCCCAAATTTCAAGAAGCATAACTCAAAGAACACAGGACCTTTAATCAAATAGATATTTGGATTTATAAGTTCATCAAAACCTCCAATGGCCATGCTTTTTCTTACAGCAACATCCCAGTCTGTGGTGCAACCACCTTTAGACTGCTTGACAATGACTCCATTGTCATATATTTCCAAAATATTTCAGCTGAGCTCATCAAGGGTTAAGGCATATAACATAAGAGACAGAGCATTGAGGGCCAATCCCCTACTTGGAGCAGAACCCAAGTACAGGGAGCACAAAAACTTAGCCCCAATTAGAAGTAAAACTGTGATGATTAAGCAAAATGGGATTAATCTTTGAACAAAGTATTCATTTAATGTATTTACAGGCTAAATCTCCATCTCCAGGCCCACCTCCATCTTCTGGGCTAATGACTTGAAGGTGAAAGGGAGTGGATTGAAGTAAATTTAGGCAGAAGTTGGTATTGAACTCCTGAAAACTGAAGAGTTTGGAGAACTGTTACAGTATGTTCTGAGAGGTGATAAAGGGAAATAGCTATCAAGGAAGCTTACAGAATATCAGACCTTACACTTGATCTTTGAACATTGAGCACATGCTCAATGTTCAAAGGCGCATTGAGGTATAGGGGATTCCTTAGCCATTTTGCATTGCTAAGAAATTGACATTGTTCGTCAAATGCTGTTAAGTAGTGAGGGCTTTGAAACAAGAGTGCTGGTTATGGAGATGTGTCACTTGGGCAATGTCCAAGACGTTCTCAGGCTTCTGCAGAAAGGGAATGTTACTTTCAACCAAAATAACATCCCAGAAATTTCAACCAAGTGGACACTTTCTCATAAGGCCCTTCTGCCAGGTGATGGGCACATGCAATATTGAGATTAAGCCAGTAAAAATGAAATTCAAACCTTAGTTCAGGAATGAGGTCCATTTTGTTTCACCATCACACAGATCTCCTAATGAGGGGGGGATGAAGTTGAATGGCAACCTGTGCATGATTTACTTTCAGAGATCCATGAAAAAGCATTTACTTGCAGTGAAAAAAAACCAAAGCATAGTACATACCTCTGAGTTCACCTAATCTAAAATAATTTATGGTTTTACAACTTTGGGAAGGATCTAATGATATGGAGTTAAAGCAATACACCCAAAAGCACCAGTTTTCAAGTTATGAGTTCCAAACAGTAATGGCTATTCTGCATAGATGTAGAAGGGCATTTGACAAGTAGGACTTTTTTTAAATCTGCCATCACGAAGCAAAATGAAGTCAGATCCTAAGCAAAACTAGAGCAGAGCATTCTTACATTCATACTTGTCTGACTGCAGCATGATTTTAGGAACTGGGACTTTTTAGGTCACTTTGGAAATGTAATGTTTCTAAAGTAAGCCTCATTGCAATTAACAAATTCTTTTATCTTCAGATTTTACCATATATTATCATTTTGAGAATTCTGATTTATGAGCAAGCCATATTGCATATTCACATGTAAACAAGAAATATGCAGAGTAAAATGAGCTTTCACATAGTGTAATCAGATATTGTCTATCACTATTAGGACGATACAGAGGAGTCTATGGTTTTTTTACACCCTTTACAAGCTATTGCTAACGTGAAGAATTGAAAGCCTCCTAGTGCAAATGAAACCAAGCCAGAGGCATTGAAAGCAAATAGTTCTGATGGATGGTCAAGGTTGTATAGCATATGTAAAACTGCAGAGGAATCATGAGATAGCAGCAACAGACAGGCAGAGCAAAGTGGTGGCTACTCTTTGAGAAGAGGGACTGGAGGGAGTGCACAAATTTCTATAGAATCACTCTCCCCAGCATACCTGGTGCAAGAGGTCAAGCAGTCATTGGAGAAGCCATCCAAGAGGAACAGTGCAAATTTCATACATGCCACTACACCATGAAACACCTCTTTGCTCCACACCAGATTCTCAAGAAGCATTGGGGCATATGATAAAGTGCTTTGAGGGAAGCTGTGGAGAGTGCTGGAGGTGTATAGGATAAATGGGCAGTTAATGTGGGTTATTCAATCTTAATGTAACAATTGCAGGAAGTGCATTCAGATGAGCTAGATGAGCTCAAACTCATCCCTGGTACATGTTGGGCTCCACCAGGGTTGCCTTCTCTCTCATTTTTTGTTCTCTATCTACATGGACAGGATAAGTAGGTGTAGCCTGGGCCCTGGGGGTGTCAATATCAGTGGTATCAAGGTATAGATACTGGGGAAGTTGAAGCACTTTGGGATTTGGCTCTTGAGTGATAGTCAACACAGAAATGAGATCAGCAGTTGCATCTCCAGGGCATCTGCAGTTTTGCAGAAACTTGGGCAAAGCATGGTTGTCAATTCTGACATTTCCAAGGAGTTGAAACTCTAGATTTTTATTAAATCTTCTGCCCTACCCTCATCTATGACATGAACTCTGGGCTATTGCAAAAAGAATCAAGTCACAGATACAAGCTACTGAAATCAAGTTCTTGAAATGGATTACCTGAGTTAAATTTTGTGAGAAGATAGGGAATCACACCATCTATCAGAAATTTCAGGTCTAGAAGCTATTTATTTGGATCAAGAGATCTTAAGCCCCTAGGTTTGGATATATTTGCCACATGTCCACCAAAGAGACTTGTAAAAAGAGTCTTCTAGTCCAAAATGACTGCCAGAAGACCAATTGGCAAGCTTCATATAGAGGGACAGACAAAATTAAAAATCTTTGTCACAAGAAGGCAGGCATTTGACACGCTGAGCCTAAGTCTATTCTCCAGGATTGGGAAAATTGGAGCATCACCTTTGTTCAGCTTAAACCTTATCCCATTTCAGTTGTAAGCATGGTTTTTTAAAATGCATGTATGTAAACTTTATAAACCACTACCTATCACCACATCAAGCATGGCTGAAAATTATTCATAAAAAACATTTTAGCTTGAGGAATGATAATACTTATTTTATAAAGCATTACCTGGTGTGACTGAAGGGAAACAATAAGGCCAATGAAACTGTCATCCAAGCTCTGATACCCAATCTGAGTTTCCAGATCTGCAGACAAGAAATTTACTGAATTGGTCATGAGATTCAAGAGAGGATGGAAGAAAAATATTTAAAAAAAACCTATGTGTGAAGGTGGTACAGTGATCTCAGGATGAGAATGATACCAGCCAACAACACGTAATGGAAAATGATTGACTTGAGCCAATTCCTCAGCCTTCTCAGAAGCAGATGAGAGTACTTCTGGGGAGATCTCAACTCGATCTTCTGTGGCATCACTTTGACCCAGTACAATGATTGTTACAATTGACATCACACCTCCACTCACCTATAATGACATCCCCATTTCTGGCAAAGCATGAGCAACTAATTAAGAGAGGGGGAGGATGAATTCAAGATGAAAAAAGACTAGTGCCTGTCCAACAAGGAGACCCATCACTTCATTGGATGTGGATAGAGCATGCTCCAGGCAGATGGCATACACTTCAGGAGTCAATATCACCCTCTCACAAAGTGACCTCTTGAGTCTCTTCTTTCCTGACATCTCTTCAAGCAGTGGAATGCCTGGTTAACACTATATCATCCCACAGCTGGAAATAAATTAATCTTATGCAAATATCGTACTATTCAAAGGGTTTTCTTGATATTTCATATTAATATAAATATTCAAAATATGGTGCATGCAAACAATATTCATGAAACATGGATGATATAATGGCCACATTTTATATTGAAAGCGAACCATAAAACTTTTAAAGTGGCCAGAATATCTAAACACCTGGCGTATGCCAAGATCAGGCACATTACTGTCTCTGAACATCAAAACTATTTTTATACGACAAAGCATTGTGGAGGACTAGGCCTACAAAAAAATAAAACATGAACTGCATATGAATATCAGGGCCGCCCAGAGGGGAAGGCATTGGAGGCAACCTGCCCCGGGCCTCGCGTATCATGGGGCCTTGAGGGGGCCTCTGGTTTAGTTTTACCCCGGACCTCTGGGCGGTCCTGATAAATATATCTAATGCTACATGAAATGTCCATGACTGGATCAAAAACTGACTGCCAGCAAGTTGAAATTTGGCATGAACCGAGATCCAACCATGCAAGACTCACCTTTATTGGAGCAGATACTGGAATTGATTCCCTCGTTCTCTATGCTCAATTAAGTACGACGCTGCAAGTTTTCACAAGTACGGCGAAGTACTGCAATGTAACGAATGCTGCTTTAATGTTCTCCTTATGCTGCAGAATGGTGTGAGGATTTTTGCGGTAAGCAGTTTCCTTCCAGTAACCACAAGATTGAGGATTTGATTTTTCAAGTTTTGATGAATTCGTCCATAAGTTCGTAGACATTGAACTCACCCAAGGTTACTTCCGGAAAGATGGTTCCAGATGCCCTACCTCAGAGAGGAGCATGGAGCACTTTCAGTCGTTCTGTGAGGGCCTGTGGCGACTAAGATCACCTGATTTCTCGATTACTTTCTTTTCGGGTTTCTTGAAGGTTACTGTTTACCGAAACAACACTCGCACCATTTCATAGCTACAGGAGAACATTAAAAGCAGTATTTGGGACAGTCCTCTGGATGTTCTATGCCGTACTTTTGACAAGTTGCAGCGTCGTGTTGAATTGTGCACAGAGAACGAGATCAATTCTAGCATCTGCTGCAATAAAAGTGGGTCATGCATGGTTGGATCTTAGTTCATCTTAGTTCATGCCAAATTTCAACTTGCTAGCTTTACAATGTAGGAAGTTATGTCATTTTCCGTGGGTTGCGCTAAAAAAAAAAACCCAACCCTGTATATAGGGCTTTTTCACTGACGTCAAGATGATGTTTAACGGGGCGGAGCGCACATCAGCCCTGCTGGAGTACAGGGGAGCGGGAGTTTCGATTGATAGGTATATGTTCAGTGATTACATATTGCAAAAAAAAATGGAATGGAGGGCCTAAGGCCTATGGATTAATCCGGCCCTGTATATGTTACGGGTGTAGCCTCAAGTCTGCGTCATGATTACCATTTTTCCCGCCTATTTTGAGACCCTGAAAGGCACGGCAAAAGACCGTTATTTGAGATGAAGATGCGCGAGGACTGTGATTCGTACGCGCTGAAGCCCGGTGATAGACTAGTGGAGGATGTCAAGTTCTGGTCTAAAATGCGATGCGTTCCATTTGTCGCAATAGCGCCTGCAAGTCATGGCTGAATTTTTTTAAGGCGTTTTTATTCTTATTCCTTGACTGTGCAATGACATCGTGTCGTATCTTTTCAACGGTAAGTCATAACGTTAAAGGGTTGTTTCGAAAAGAAGGCCTGCAAAAGAAGAGACTCCACATAACAGAGTCCACGATTTGATAAGAAATTCAAACTACAGTGTTCACTTCCCTCTCCCGTACTTCTGCTTAGAACATCATACGTCATCAAATTCGGGTCTTACCTTCTCACGTCTAACGACACAACCCAATCTAGAGTACTATGGCGAGGACACCTATTTTGGGCTACTTTTTTAATCATGGAGTTAAGTGCGCCTGTACAGTTACCACACAACCAATTGGTGAAAACATATCTGCAGGTCCGTCACACTCAAAGGCTCGGGGAACCACCTTTGCAAGTGTGGGTTTTTGCTCAGACCTGGACAGACCCGAGAAATTCACCACAGCTGAGCAAAATATCACTGTCATTCTTGCCAAACTTAGTCTGCTTGTACTCCAGCATGGCGCGGAGGCAGTGTCTTCCGATCGGTGACGTCATGCGTAAATGTCCTATTGATGTCCCAGTCGTTAAGCCAGGAGGCTTCTAGGGTGAATTTGTGAATGTCTGAAATGTTGCCAGCGTATAAGCGAAGCGGGCAGTTTTGAACAATATGTTCCATGTTTTGACATTGATGTTCGCAGTCACAGTGGGACTCCAGGGCCGGATTATGTTTGCCGGGCCGGATTATGCCGGATGTATTTTTTTTGTTACTTAGCAATAATTAAAAATAGCATTTCAAGTCATGTTGCCATTTTTTTGAACACCAGTGTAAATAACACTGAAAACAAAGTCCCATGCATCAAGGGATGGAAGCTATCCCTTGAGCTATCCCTCAAATGGATTCCTGGGATACTTCCAAAGTTATTCCAAGATCAGTCCTGGAAAATGAAGCATAAATTAATAGCTTCTTACAAGAAGTAACCAAATGTAGCATTAAAAAACCTTTTCCAGTAGCCAAACTATTGAGATGAACTAATGCTTCATCATAGAACTCATCCAGGAATGCATACTTACTATTGGGACTAGGAGAAATCAAGCAAAATAAACAAGGTTACAGCATCATTTTTATTAAGCTATAAGCACTTGTAGGGATCATACCAATCATGGCATCTACTATGAGCAGAGAGCTCCAATCTCTCTCTCTCTCTGCAATTCTTCTCCCTGCAGACACTTGAAGTGAAAATGGGAATTGCCCATCCCTCATTTCCTCTCCATTCGATGAGCTTCAATGAAAAATGAATGCATTATCTCCTTGCTATTAGGTGTGGATTCAAAATCTTGTAACTCCTGAAGCCACCCATGACAAACTCACACATTTTGGGGATTCGTAGAGGTTCAGATTCATTGACTATGACATGATGATGCTGACCCCGGAACAGGTATTCCACTTGAATAGTCTTCTCTTCTCCAATGCAAGGATCATAAAAACCTGGCAATTGACTCTTTAGAAAGAAGGGATTGATATAATTGCAGAAATCAAATTGTATATAATGCAATGTCAGCATAAACAAGAGATCACCTTTTGAACATCATGGATGATAAGCTTGGAGTCCTTGACTAGGCATTGCAGTGGGATAGTTACATCTATCACATTCCCATCAGCCTCTTGTCCTTGTTCCCTAGTTTCATAATTTAAAAAAATAAAGGTTGAAATCATATCCATTTTCATGGCACAAAATGAAACAATTACCTTACTTCCAGAGCTACAAAATTCTGATATCCTGATTAAGCCTAACATGAATATATTAGAACAATGGTGCAAAGTTAACAATTTATCTGACAATTTTTTTGAAACATGAGAAGTTTAACTATGAAATGATTACATTATTGGAATAAGTTTCACTTTCCTCAACAAAATATTATGGCAGGAAAGGGAGATTGAAAAGGTTTTCCAAAGGACCAAGAAAATCATGAGAGTTCATGACATGATTCAACCAAGGCAGTCCACATGATGACTTTGCACTTGAAGAATAGGTATGTAAGGCTTGTATACATTTTTTAAATGACATCATAATTATTTTTTATTGATCACACTTACTCCAATCTAGGGGTAAGTTTTTATGCTTCACCTTGAACAAGGAAAGTATGATCATCAGGATATTGGTGTTGGAGCCATATGATACTCCTGAAAGGGACAAATGTCTCTTTAAAACAAACTTTTCTATGCTGGTATAATTTTTTCATCAACCCCTATATGCTATCTCAATGAAGACATTATGGAAAATGGAAAAATACAGGCATTATGAATGGAATATGCATTGGCTAGTTTCACAAATGGTCAACACTTCACAGCATTTCTTTCAGGAATTCCATTTACCATCCCCATTTACCCCCACCTCCTTAAAGCCTCCTCCTTTTACCTCCTTAAAGTGTGTGCGTTATTACTTATGAAAGTTTGGTAAATATTCAGCTACCCTTTCAAGGTCTGGAATATGAATATCAAATCCCTTGTGGTGCACTGAATTCATAGTGTTGATAATTCAAAAGTAATCTACAGGGTGGTGCACAAAAATGTTTCACGTTTTATTGACCTATATTTCCATTATTTATTAAGCTAGAAATTGAATTACATGTCAACTGATAGACAAACTCAAAAAGTTTTTTAATGTTGAAAAACATGTTCAAAGTGGTCACCGTTCCTTTGAATCAGGGGTGTCAAACTGACAGCCTGCAGGCTGGATCTGGCCCATTGGTTCATTTTGTCTGGCCCACATAGTCCATTTCACTAGTTGGTTTTGAAAAAGCACTGAGATTTCAACCAATTTGTATTAATTTGGTTTAAGGTTTTTTAGTGTGGCCCCAACCACCCCTGAAGGGTTTCATCCTGTTCCATCCAATTGTTGGATTTGATGGGAGTGCTTCATCAGGAAAGAAAACGGAGAAAAGGGTGTTAATTGTGCATAAATTCATTTAAATGCATTAATCTGTTACTGTGATGAAAGAATTTAGATGATGGTTTTCCTGATAAAACACCATGATCTAACATCAAAGGTTGCTAATAAGAATAACTCCAATAGTGATGTCATATCTAAATGCATCTGTGTGTATGCACAAATGCATCAGCATTTGGTATAGGGGAAATGCAACTTGAAGGTAGTCATCCGGCACAGGAATGAGATATGACACTCACATTTGACTTTCCTTATGCCTAATATGGTTTTCTCTAAAGTCCAACATCCAGCACAGCACAGCATTTGAAATAGTCTTCTTATATGTAACTTCCTTATTACTATATTTAAATTTGAAAAGCAATGAATCTGTGAGATGACTTTTTTTTTGTCCAAAATTGGGACAACTAAATTGACCCATCATTGTTAATACCTTTACAGGAAAACACATGATCCTATATAATGTTATGTTTACATTACTTTTATCCAGGCCTGGGGTTATTAACACTAAGAATCCCATTTTGACTCTGGCTTTAAGGATTATTAATATCAGATGTTCAAGTCAAGGCAAATGAGACTCACCCTGTACCAAGCTGTGATGCATGACAGCCATACAAAGCTTTGACTATAATCAATCCTTGGCAAGACTCTTCCTGTTGAATGATTCTCCACACAGTTTCTTTCATCAGCTCTAAAGCTGCTTCAGCTTCTTTCTTGTGCTCCTTTTGCCTATGAAACAGCATGGTAAGATCAATTTTGGTCTGGAAAATGCATGGACATATACTGGGTGCCAATAAACCTTTTGTTAGGGGTCTACAGCCAGAAGTACACAACCGACCTGAGTATTCCTAGCATCATTGGAAGGTTTTTTTTTTTTCAGCTTCTCAGGTGACCTGAGTGAAATGACCTGAGTGAAAAAAAAGCTCCTTCTGCCAGTGAAGAGGAGGAAATACTCAAGTGCTGTTCTTCCAGGTTATTGAGACCAAAGTATTTCAAAGAGATTCTTTGGGAAAGAAGAGATGAAACAAAGAGTTGAAAACCATCAGGATTTTGAAAGTTCCAGGGTTAGCATCCAATGTGAAGGGCACCTGATCACATAGGCACCATATTGCAGGGCCCATTTTGCACTATATGTTGAATATGAGCACATATTAAACATAGTCACATATATAGTCAAAAATATTAAACTCAACCTGTGGTTCTGAAAACACAACTCAAAAATCAGCAACTTCCTCTGTACATGCCTGTCACATTCTGAACAGGCCTGATAAAACTTAAAATGTTGTACCTTCAGGATAAGAGATAAAGAGGTACAATCAACCCTCAAGGTACAGCCACCTCATATACTGCCAGTCTTGCATATCGCCAACTCTTTCCAAAGAATGAATCTTCCCCATAGGTTTACCATAAGTGCTTCCCCATTATAGTGCCACCCTTGCTAGCCACCATCTGCCAACACCTTCACTTGCACAAATGTCTTATTCTATGTAAGTCTTATAAGATGTTACATCAAGCAGCATACTTTACTAGCCACAATCATTATACTGAGTACAACAAGTAATGCTGCCAGTTGCTCCTTTCAGTTGCATGATAGGTAGCAAGATTATGAGGGATGACCTAGTGTTAGGATAGACCTCCAGAGATTAGAGAGGGGTGCATGCCTTGTATGGGGTTGCCTTTTCTGGCCTAATCCTGTCTCTTCTCTTGGAGAATGGAAACAACTCATTAAGATTATATGCAGCTTCTCCTGACAACAGTTCAAGTTTGTTCGCCATCCAGTGATGGAGAAAAGAACAATTTCAAGTCTGAAGAAAAAATTGGAAGTGTGCCGTTGGAATGAGACATTTGGTCAAAAGTCTGCAAATCTTTGCAGACAATTTTTCAGTGTTTTGGGACAATAATGTGAGCAGACAGTGCAGAGGAGTTATAATAATTAAAAATAAGAAATGATTGGATTTAACAGAATAAATAGAATAATTTTTCAAAGCTGTGTAGTTGGCATGGGCCATTGGTAGCATGGATTAATTAAAGTGATTTTTGTGCATAATTAAATATAAATGTAAAAAAAAAATATTTTAAAGCCATGCATTTTGATTTAGTGCCACCCTCGATATAGCATCAAATGAGACAAACATTGGCAGTATATTGAGAATTGACTGTAAAATGTTGGAAGGCATATCATAGACAACGTGAGAGGCCCAGATGTGGTATTCTTGAGTTGTATCCAACTCCAGGCAAAGTTGAAATCATGAACCCTTGTGCAGCAGCATCTCATGCCTTTTGGAGGACCTCCATAAAAGCAGATTAGCACCTGTCAGTTGAGTTGATTGAAGAAGGCCTGATTTTATAACCCTCCAAAGTAGCAAGGCACTAGGTTAAGCATGCATAAGTTTTAAAGATGGGAAATGTGTGGACAGAGCCATAAAAAGGAGGCCATAAGTTGACAAACTCTCCATTGGGAATATCATAAATCCCATTTATCATCATCTGCAGTGACCCTTATCTTATGAACATTGTTACCTTTTGACCCTTTTAGTTTACTGCCTCCAAAAGGATTCAGGATTTTGACCACACCTTAGAAACTTTGAGTGCCAAGGTCAATCACATAATATATAAACTTGAGTGAACTTAGGTCTCTAACCTTGCAGCATGAGCCTCCTTGTGTTTCAGGACGTGTCTCTGCTTCTCCTCACGTTGGTATGGGTCAATAATTAATGCTTTAAGCACTTGGTACATAATAAGAGGCACTAAGGACCCATACAGAAGTGGAGCTGGAAGAACTTCTTCACAAAGTGCCATATTGCACTCGTAAGTCTGCGTTGACCTTGTCAATCTGCAACAAAATCAAAAATTATATTCCTATGCCTCAAAACAGTAAAAGAGGGCTGTGTAGCAGGCTTCTTCAATCTGAAGATGGCAGTTATTCATTGTCTTATGAACTGGGTAGAGTTTGGAATTCTAAAAGACTAGCAGTTCTCCGAGAACCCAGGCTCCATGGCCAAGTCTTTACTTAACCAGAACTAGCTTAGTAAAAATTATTGTAATTTCAGCTCAGAGTAACACAGCAACAGGGAATGCATTTCACTACAGCTACAATCATGCTTTAAAATAACATGATACCTGCATTTCCGCAAAAGATGTATAGTGCTTGTACTCATTTAGTTGTTGATGTTATGGTGATGGGATCGTAGATGATTTGACAATGATTTACTACAAAAAAAGCTTCCATATAGCATGACACAAAACTGTATGAGAAAAGTCATTTTATTCATTGTTACTGAACTTCAATTAGCTAAAAGAAAGTACACTTTCAAGAACTTTAACAAAGCCAATGCAGCCACCTAACTATAATCAGGGATATAGACATGAGAATTCTAAGTTAGAGCCCTGCATGGGCTGTAGGTTGGCCCAATTACCCTGACTCAACCCATGGGCCATTTTGAGCCAAAATTCAAAAGATTCCTCTTTGGGTCGAGTTGGGCAAAAATTTTTATGCTTTTCTTTTTTCAATTCCTGCCTTTGGGGTGGGACCACGGATATTCTGCATCTAGACCAGAATGCATTAATACGTATTGTCAATGCAAAAGGGAATCATATAATATTAAGGCTGTACCAGTGGCAACAATTGGCTGGTGGACCAATTTTTCCATCACAACCATTGGCCGGTGCTAATTGTGGCCTGTAGAAGAAATCTAGACCATTATATTTCAAAGTGATTGTGATTGTGATTGTGTGTGTGTGTGTGTGTATCTGTCCTTTATGCATGACCACGCCTCTGATCCCAGTCCGACCAAACTTTGCATCTCTTCCTCATTTGGTCCGGGGATAGGTTAGGTGCCGTTTCCAAATTCAGGACCCTCGCAGTATCTTATTTAGTGTAGATTCGGCCAATTCACTACTACAGACAGAATGAGTCAACATTTTGGGGGCTCATTAAAAAAAATTAAGTTGTAACATGCAGCTTGCTACTGGAATTTTGTAATTGGTTGTGCAGTAAAAGCTAAATATTTTAACAATTTCTAGTTGGGTTTTGCCAGAGAGGCAATAAAACCAACATAAAATAAACCAATAAAACCAATAAAATAATAATAAAATAAAATAAACCCTCAAATATGGGACATATACAATATTCACCTGTGCAACGCTGGGTACCTCTTCTCTAGCTATTCTTTCTCCTCTAGCAGGAATAGAGTAAAACAAAAAGACCATCAAAAAAGACTAAAAACTCACTTGACACGAAGAAGTACACCAGTGGGAATGCCAAAGATCAGAGAAGCGCCCAACCAACTATAGTCAGAGATTTTCTTGTCAACACCACAGTCCAAAAGGTAGCCAAATGTGCCAGCTCTGCAAGTATGAGATCTTTCAGCTGAGAGAAAGTACTTATTCAGGAAAATGGCTCATTCATAAAAGGTAAAATGAAACTAAATCAAGACACAAGAATGAAACAGCAGAATTTTAAAATGAATTGTCTTGAACTGCTATATGGAAGGATTCAACAAGCAAACTAATCATGAATGAGGCGTATCCTTTAAATATTGCTTTTCTAAAGTTTTAATGACATTTGACACAAGCTGTTTCAAATTTGACATCTGTTGTTTCAATTTCACCAGTGCTCTTCTCATCCAATTTTGGCAAGAGTACTTTTAATTTCAGTAGCATCAGGATATCTCCTATTTCTGGTGAATGAGCATAATATGCAGTGAATGCATGAAAGAAGTGAATGTTCCCATGTCACAAGTTTAGTTCTGGGAATAGAGCATGTTATCCATGTATCACACGTTCTTCATCAACACCAATGTAAAGAAATTTCAGCCTATCATGAACATGGACAACTGGTCAACATGGGAATTTTAGTTTTCACAATTCAGAAGGGAAAAGTGGTCCATGTACATGGACCAGTTTTCCAGCTTTTGGACCTCATGTCAGTAGACCTGTTTTCATTTCAGCCCATCAATAAAAATGTGGATAACAATGGTCAACAACAACATCTGCTTCATTCTTGAGGAAAATCCCAAGGATCGACAGCAACAGTCTAATCCCACACCTTTTTTAAACTGGCCTGCCAAAATCAAAGGACCTCTCCCAAAAAACTGAAGTACTGCTGTCAAATTGAAACAGAAACTTTGGCAAAAGGATATGATCTGTTGAAAGCGAGATGACTGTAGCCAAACTTGATTGGACTTCTGCCTAATATAATCTGGAAAATGCATACATAGGGCACTCAGGATGTGATTTCATGGAAAGGGTCACACATGAAAGCTTTTATATATTGTATATTTGTACAGTGAAAACTCGTTAACTCGAACTTTTAGGGACCGGGCAAATCGTTTCGAGTTATCCGAAGTTCGAGTTATCAGGAATCGCCCCCCCCCCCCCCCCCCCCCCCCCCCCCCCCCCCCCCCCCCCCCCCCCCCCCCCCA
>CAJPEV010000379.1:39783-131926 GCA_905338385.1 Darwinula stevensoni
AAAAAAAACAAAAGAAACAAAAGAACATCCTCCCGAACGGGTTTCTTGTCATTCATCCTATTCAAAAATCGAAAAGTCCCACGAGAAGAATTTTTCCCCCCTTCGCACCCTGAATTCGAGTTAACCGTGAGAAAATCGTTATCGGGAGTGAAAATGTCATTCGAGATATCCGGAAATTCGAGATAAGCGAATTCGAGTTAAACGGAGCATTTAACATGGTGTCCTACGGGGTTCCGCCGGGACCAAGCATTCAAGTTCGAGATAAGCGGAATTTCGACTTATCAGGATTCGAGTTAACGAGTTTTCACTGTATATTTATATATTATATACAATACTTTCAGCTGATATGAGACTGTATGGAAATTTTAAAATACATACTTCTTCAGGTATTTAATTTAAGGCATCTTTTACTCTGCATGTCTGCAAGTTTAATTTCTCTGGCCTCAGACACAACTGCTTGGTGTATGGTTCATCTGTCATCACTCACCATTCCCTCCATAATTCAGCAGACCAGAAGAACCCTATGCTGGATCACAGGGCACCATCCATAAATGCACCTTGCAACCTGGAAATGCTCTGCTCTTGTGTTAAGCCACACTAAAAATCACAAATGTGCTCATGGCCCAGTTCCATTGTCTAAGAAAAAGCTTGCTATATGCAGAGTATAAAATGGCATATAAAATACTAGACAAAGCATATAATTGAAAATTTGCACATAGACTCATATCAGATAGAGCTGAAAGTGTAGGAAAGCTTTCATGTGAAATCATTTCCATGAAGTTACATCCAGAAACTTTCTGAGTGCCCCACATATTAATTTTTCTTAGCATATTTTCATGCCTCTAGCCAGGAAGGAGTATTTTCAACATTTTTACATAAATTTTGGTGAGCTTGTAGGGGCTATTGACAAATGATTCCAAGAAAAATAACAGCTCTCTAGATCATGTACTTTCTGATGGTGCATTGAAATTGAAGAAGTTGTCCATTCAGTATGGTTGGGACAAGAATGTCAATATGATAATATTTGGTATTAAGTGTATCCTCTGTTAGTCACACTTGTTCTGTTTTTCACTGCCCAGCAGTGGCATAGCACCGGGGGGGACCAAGGGGAAGCACATGCCCCCACTTTAAACACAAAAAGAGAAGCATTAATAGAAGGAAATGATACATTAAATGCATGTGTTAAGAGTGTCCTAGAGCAGTGGCATGTAAACTGGTGGGCAGAGCCCCCAGAGAGGGCACAAATGGTACTGTGCAGGGGGGGTAGGGGGGGACATGAACTTAGGTCCGCTCGGCTGCCCTGCCCCCGCCCAGCCCCTCAGCCAAAATACACCACTGACCTCATACTGTGTTCACTTACAATCAGAAGACTTGACTATGGACATTCACCACATGTCAGACACGATGCCATTAGCCCATACCTCTTGATATTGTAATATAGATCAAATATATTACACACCATACAATTGCTAATATATGAATAAATAAATGATGTTATAAGGCAAATATATGATCATACATAGCCATATAGAATCATACACCCTGTCATATATGGAATTTACAAGTGGGTTGATACATCTCCCAACAATTTCTCAAGACTAGCCTTTTCTGGAGATGAATCTGCTTTTATACTCATTTCACAGAAATGAAATCTTTCTTGTCAAGTATGAGGCAACTCATTTTGTCACTTTCATAGAAGTTCCTGACAACATTGACTGTTTCTGCTGGGATTACATTTCCTGGTTAGGGATTTGGCATTTGGCAAGTTCTTTTGATTTATGCACAATGAAATTAGACACATCAAAAGCATGTTACATTTTCATAATGCTCCAACTTTGTGGAAGAACTGTCAAGACTTGTATAAGGGCCACTTGAAAAGTTATCTACCTGAGTATGAAAGAGGAGAGATAAGAACTATCTATTAGCAGCATTAGATACGTTGGCCTATAAGTATTACTTGGAGGGAGTAATAGGTCAGTGGCATTTCTGCTATGTTTCTGCTTATGCACATTGAAAATTGTTGAAATGGACAAGACGAAGCTGGAGTATCGAGCTGTTATGAAGTTCCTTACAAAAGAAGGGATTTTACCACAAGAAGTCTTTGAGCGTTTGAGACACATGTATGGCAAAGGTTCTCCTTCCTATTACCAAGTGAAATTTTGGTGCAAACAGTTCTAGTGGTAGAGGGAATCTTTAGAGGATGACCCTTGATCAGGTCGCCCAGCAGATGCCTCATATGACGAAATGTGTGAGAAAGTCCTTTGTTTAGTGAAGAAGAACTGACTTGTGAAGGTGTCGTCACTGTCAAGAGATTGTGGAATCTCAGAAGAAAGAGTGCTGCATATTCTCTACGAAAAGCTGGGCGTGAAAAAGGTCAGTTCAAGATGGGTTCCAAGAATTCTGGGCCACCTGATCAAGGGTCATCCTCTAAAGATTCCCCCCCCCACTTGAACTTTTTGCACCAAAATTTTACTCAGTAATACGAAGGAGAACATTTGCCATACAGGTTTCTCAAACACTCAAAGACATCTTTTGGTGAAATCCCTTCCTTTGTAAAGAACTTTGTAACAGCTCAATACTCCAGCTTTGTCTTGTCCATTTCAACAATTTTCAATGTGTATAGCAGAAATGCCACTGACTTATTACTCCCTCTGAATAATGCCTATAGGCCAATGTATCTAATGCTGCTAAGAAATAGTTTTTACCTCTCCTCTTTCATACTCAGGTAGATAACTTTTCAAGTGGCCCTTGTATCTTCACTCTTCCCTTTGTGGATGCTTGGAATATTTCCTTCAGTTGGCTGATGATTTCTTTTTCTCTTAGTATTTGAGCATCATCACTATCATCTGATTCCAAATTAACTGACCTTGCAGAAGATGCTGTTTCCAGAAATGTCTACTAAGATCTTGGAACTTGGGAATAACTACCTGAATGTCCAATATTTTTAGTGGAACCTTCAAACACTTTAATAACTTACTAGAACCTTCAAGAATTTCACAAACTTTCTAAAACACTTCTGATAGTTCTGACTATTACAAGTGAAATATATATATGCCTACAATTTTGCTCAAATTGGATGATTCCAGAATTTTCTAGTAAATTCTCAGGATTTTCAGTCACTTACTGCCACATTATTATCTGTATCTTCTTCTGATCCCACAGTAGTCCTGATTTGAACTTAGGTACATCTATAGATAAAAAATGGGAGATTGTTATGGTAAATTTTTTAAATAAATAAAAATGACCTTTTCTGGAATTCAAGGTAAAAGGTTTGACCTTTTGATCATTCGACCTTTGTTTTTATTGAAACTCTATGATTCACAAATCATTGAAAAGGACCTGAAGAGACCTTTAAAATGACACCTCATTCAGCTCTTTAAAATTAATTAGATACAAAAGCTATGGGCACTTAAAGTGATGAAGACTTGAGCCAAAATTGGTCCTTTTATGCAACTCTTGAAATGCTGCATTCCAAAAAGTATTTGATCTTGAGAGCTGCTTTTTGACATGAAATGGTTTTTCAATAGCCCTTATGAGCTAACTAAATTTCATGAAAATCAAAGTGGGTCAGGTCAAATATTTTTGTGTGTTGATTTGACATGGAAATTAAAATTGTAGAATTAACATGGAAAGTAGAAGATCCAGTAGAATTTGTGCCTCCAGGGTGGCTTGATAAGGTGACTAGCAGACTAGGTAATCGGACCAACTTTTTACTCTCTGCCAGATCATTGGGAGGCATTGGGAGTATGACAGAGCTTTACTGTGGGTTTGTGGAACTCCAAAAGGCATAGGACCAATTGCTTTGAGGAAGCTGTAGGGATTACTGCAGGAGAATGGAATCAACAGAAAGCTACTGAGGACCATTAATTCCTCAAAGAGGAATTGGAGACATGCTTTCAAATTTGCAGGCTTATCAGCCATCATGAGCACAGTGAATCATTCTGAGCAAGAGATAATATCAGCACTCCTAATTCTGAATATCAGCAATTGAAGGTGACATGTAAGGACAACATTGGACAGTATTGTTCCTATGGAAAGAAGAAGAAAATACCATCGGCATCATTCACAGGCTTCAAGCAGTGTGTGTGAAGTCTATACTGTCAAAGCAGACTATCTGCAACTGGGTGCTTTCTTTTACAGGTGGTCATCAAACAAATGAAGATCATCGTGATCTATTAGACCAAGCACCTCCACTACAGAAGAAAGCATTGAAACTGTTGAACAATTGGTCATGAACAACAGACAAATCATGCACCAGGAGCTCATTCTCCCAGATGGAATCTTAGCTGGTTCCATTAAAGCCATTTTGCATGATAATCTGTGGCTGGGGAAGATTTGTGCACATTGGATGCTACAACTGTTGACTGAGAAATTGAAGGAGCAATGCCCAGGTACAGACAAGTACAGAACTGCTCTCCCTCCAAAACAGTAATCCTTTCTTCAGATGCCTTGTTACTGGTGACGAAACACGGTCCCACTTCCATGTACCAAAGACAAAACAACTATCCAAGCAGTGAAGCATGTTGATAGTCCTCCACTCAAAAAGGCCACATCACCATTAAAAGGTAAGTGAATGGAAACATTCTTCTGGGACACAGAGGGCATTCTTCTTCTGGAAATGCTTCCAGAGGGGCAAACCATCAACAGTGAATATTATACAAGCATCCTGTCAAAGCTTAACCCTTTAATGCATGATTTTTTATTTTTCAGCAAAAAAAATCTAGCAGGTTTCACTCATGTCCTAGAACATGGGTCAAGTGGAAAAAATTTAAAAAAATCAAATTTGTAAGCAGTAGGCCTGAAAATGTTATCATTGCTCATTTGCTACAAACAGCATTTTCAGCTTTCTAATCCATGCTGCATGGATGCTAGGGAGCTCAGTCGGTCCATCGACACCTGTACACGTGCACTGAGAGGATAGAGTCTTCCTCTAAAAGATCTGCTGGTAGGTAGGCTCCTTAGAGGTTAGAAAATTCCTCACAGCATTCGTCTTGATTTTAATACCCCTTCAGCAGACCCTCTAATAGCACATTGAAAAAAGTTCATAGAAGCTATCCTTAATTGACAAATAAGATGAAATTTCACCAGTCACCATCAAAGACATCTGTCTTCCCATGATAAGAGTAAGAATGGTGTATCCACATTGATATCCACATTGAATCAAGTTCATGTCAAAACTATTCAATATGATAATGCATAGTGTAAGGCCAAAAGAGGTCATACCCTGGAAAAATTACCTTGACCCAAAGAGATTTGCAAATGCTGATTTAGCATGGTTTCCAAAGATGGCTACCTGTGAAACTGTTTTTAAGAGATGAAATCATCCCTGGATGATCTTGCCAACACCACAACAATTTTGAAGCTCCTCTGTTAAATTTCTGCAGCATTTCTGGACAGAAATTGATTTAAGCCATTATTTATCCTTAGTTTGGGCATGGGTGACCCAACAAGAACAAAAAAATTTCTACAGACCAGTCTAAAACTTCAGGATATTTTTAGAGTCATAATGGCCATTATTATCAAGGTAATGGTGATTCAAGTCTTGGCATTTTGATTCAGTTTTCCCACAGGCCTTTATGAATGAGCTCTGAATCTTAAGACAGAGTCATAATCTCACTTGATGCCAGCTCTCAGTTTCACTTCCTTCAGCTTGACCATTGACCGGAAACTGGCATAAGAGGAAGATGCACCCAAATGTAAGGACCCCACAAGCCGAGTCTTCTCACTGTCACGGACTAAGGTAGTTGTCATTCCATTTTGAGCTCCACCTTTCCATGTGATATGCCCAGAGATTTTCTTATCCAATTGGTACATCAAGCCTGCCAAGGTAATCAATAATGCATAATGTGAAAACACACTTCTATTCCTACTCCTTTGTTTGCAATACATATGATGTTAAATGATAAGGATTAGTTAGGAGAAATTGAAAGAATTCAGTTTTACCATCCTGAGGGAACTTGCATATGAACTTGTGTTCCTTTCCTTTTGGCAAACCAAATTACACAATGCTTTCATAAAGGTAAACCCAGTCAGTATTCATAAGCAAACATCCTCATAATCTTTAAAAGTATTCACCACTCTTATCTAGTGCAAGGGAAGCATTATTGGCAGAACCTGGGGATTGACCTTTTTTTCTGGATAATCAGGTGCATGAGAGCAATAAAACATGGCACAAAAAAAATAGAATTTCGGATTAAGAAGGATATGAACATGGAAAGGGTAAGCAATTTGCCATTTTAAAGAATATGAGAGCAAGAAAGAAAGCCTTTTCTGCTGGTTCCTACACCCCCAAATGGAAAGATCACATACTGTAGTCATCAGCATATATAAATTACATACATAATTTTAATAGGGATCATCAACTCCAAAGAGAATGAAGCTTCTTTTTTACACACATTCATTTTCGATTTCCAATTCCTTTTGAATAATTGCACATGGTCTCACTTTGGCAGCACCAATTTTAATGAAAATTTGAAAATCTGTAGGAAATATATCAGACAATGCGTGGAGCAAGCACCATGAAAACAGCTCCAGTGAGAGCAGAGGTATAGTATAAAAGTTACAGGGAATTTTGGGTGATACCCAGTATATCTAGGGTGCCATGCAATATTTAACTCCCTCAATGAAACCCTATGATATAAATATGACATGAAGCGCTTTTTATTTCTGAGAAGAGCATTTGATTGTGTTTGAAGATATGTCTTTAACATGTGGTATGCCCACAAGTAGTATTTCTACATACCTGCAACCACTTAGGATAAAATTTGAGAAGTTCTTCAAAGTGGACAGTGTAGTAATACATGTTTTGGTATACAGCTATGGCGTGCTCACCAAAGGTACAAACCTCATACTACAACCTCATAATCAAATATACAGGGTGGTCATAAAGTCCCAATCTATTTTGCTGAAAAACTCAGAATTCTTACAAAACTACTGATCAACAATAATTTCTTGTTCGTTTCAAGTGTAACCAAACATACATTTTTACAGGATGCTAACTCTTGAGGAGAGGATTGAGGTTTTGAGTTTACATTCACAAAGAAAGGCTTATGACGAGATCTGAGGAATTTTCCTAACTCTTTGTCTCCCGAGCAAAAACAGGGTTTGTGAGAGTGAAAACGGGCACAAGAAAGAGTAATGGAGGGTGTTTTTTGCAAATGAGTTTTGGCGTGCTTGGTTATTGAAATATACATGGTATTATACATCATAGTAAAGAGAAATGAAGATTCGTGTTCTGCTAAAAAATATTAAGGTTTTTAGAAATATAAAGTAATTTTAAAGTGCAAAAGGATAGTAGGAAGACTTACGAGATGAAAAAATATTCACACGAACATGACTTACCAAGTCCTAACACTGCCCCCCATGATAAATATCCCCATCCATACTGTCAGGGTATAATATGAATAAGATCCAAGAGTGAGGTACCATGGGGCATTGGGATGGTAATGACCATGATGTATGATAAGGCCTGAGGACAGTATTGAGATTGGTCAGTGGATTCCAAGAACAGCAAAACAACAGCAGATTAAATTTTCAGGATATCACAAAAGAACAGAGGCCAGCATGTGTTTTGATGGATGATTCAGTGCCACCTTACTCTATTCAGTTATAAGAGTTTTACCCTGAGCAATGCTGACCCAAAGCAAAAGGAGAAGTGAGTGCAATGGGCACAGCAATACAAAGATGATTGGAGAGAGATGGTGTTCTCCAATGAAATCTGTTATCGATTGTTCAGAAATGCAATAAATCATAGATCCAAGAACACACAAAAGGAGCTCAAGAGAATTCCCAAAAGCAGGCAGAAGATCATGATGTGGGGGACCTTCAGCATTAAAGGCCAGGTATCATGCCATTCATTCAAAAGGATCACAGACTACTATGCTCAAATTCTTTTTAAAAAAATGTACTTCCTGATGCAAGAAGACAGTTTGGATGACCCTGGCAACTCCAGCAACACAACAATTCCAATAGGATAATGAAACAATTTTTGGGACAGCATATACCTGAAATGATCAACTGACCACCAATCAGTCCAGATGTAAACCCAACTGAAAACTTATGGTCTGTTCTTAAGTAATGCATGGAGAAACAGAGGCTGAAAAATCATGATGAATTACTTGAGAATTACTTGATGCATTGATGAGTGGATATTGATGATTCATTGGTTTTTTGTCAATTACTTGAGTGATTCTTGGCTGTAAAATATTGGATTCAAAAATGGTTGCTCGAGGTACAGTTGAACAATTGGTCAAGGGGTAGACTGGGACATAAACTTGACAGTCCCATCATACTATATGCTGTTACATTTATTGATAATTGCCCTTTTTCAATTTTTGCAAACAAAGCTAGAACATAGAAAGAGAAAAAGGAAACTTATCAGCAGGTTAAGAAAACCAACAGACACCCAGGAAAAGAAAAATTGGAGACACTTTCTCCCAAATAAAGAAAAAGAAGTTAATAAACAAAATACAACTCTGAATGCAAGAAAATGATATGAAATTAAATGCACAAATAAACATTTTTTTCTGGCATTAATTTATTGAAAGCAGGGCATGTCCCAAAGTACCCCATTGCCTATCCCACTGTGCCCAGGGGGAGGGTACAGTGGTACAGGCAATGGAGTACTTTTGTGTACAGGGTACACTTATGACACAAAAACCCTTTACAGGTTACAGTTATTAATAAAATTATTGTTTTCTTGCACTTCTGAAATATCAGCCCCAATACACTTAGGGCCTTCTTGTGGGATACCATTGATGTATATGTGATTTCATAAAAATGCAGAAGATATTGGTCATTGGGACTCCACAAAAGAGCTCCTTTTCTCCACAATCTCAAATGAGCAAGTGTGTTAGTAACATGGGAAACCTGGTAGCTTCCTCCACAGATTACAGGCCAAATCTCATTACAACGACTTCCGTTACTACAAAAATCCCACCATAACAAAAATTTTTTCAAGCCCCAGCTGATGGCCCATAGTAATAGTACTTTGTAGATCTCGTTACAACGAAATTCGTTACTACAAATAATTCAGTACAACAAACGCTTTTTTTTCCAGTCCTTGTACGTATAATAGTCACTCATTATAACAAAAAAATATCTAACACCTGATTGTTTGCGAAGAGACGATTGTCTATGGTTCACTCCTTCCCTTTGGATCTTGAGAGAGTCCAAATGTTGATTCTCTGTTTCCCACACTTGTGGCATAAAAAGTGTTAGCACAAGGAGGAACATGCAGTAGTCGGTGCAGGCTAGTCGTGGCCAAAACCTCATTACTTACAAGACAGTGTACCTGTGTGCCCCATCCCGCAGACATAGCTAACAAGGGAAACAAGAAACGCCTGCAGTTTTAGTCGGAAGAAAAAATGAAAGTAGTGGAAGCAGTAGATTCCAGCAGGAAAAAAGGAGACGTGGCAAAAGAATTCGGCATCACTCCCTCTACCTTATCCACATTCTCGAAGGATCATGCCAAAATGGAAGAAAAGTTGAGGAAAGCAGCTCTGAGATCAAAACAAAAGAGAATGTGCAGTGCGTTCTACGATGACATTGACAAGGCAACACAAACTCTTGTGCAATCCAAAATTACAGATTTTCCACAAACAAAATAAAGTGGAAAATTACTGCATCTGTGGTCTGTACATTGGAAGACATAGCTAATTTGAATAAAGAATGTTTCTTTTGAACTTATTTCGAGCAATATTCGATACAACGAAATTTCAGTACAATGAAATAATCAGGTCACCCCCCTGAAGTTCCTTGTAACGAGATTTGACCTGTATTAGACTTACTTTAGCACAGTCCACCCAAGCAGGCAAGCATAGATAGAAACTTATTATTTATATTTAAAAAAAAAGTAGTTACTTGGGTTCTGAATGAGTAATTTAATTGAAACTGTAAAAAATGCACAAACAAAAATTCGGATGTGATGTCCTCTAAATTTCCAATCAATACTTTGCGTGGTATTCTACCTGTAGCTACATAGAGTAGGGATAGGGAACCTTCACACAGGTATTCACACATAGGTACCAAAACATGCTCTCTGGCTGTTCATATTTGAATAGGAATCACATTTTTGACTTCAGAAAAATATATTCTTTCAGAATACACTTTTAAAGAATCATATTCAGTTTTGAGTCCAAAACCAGGCAAATTTCTTCCCTCATGTAGTTAAAGCTTTTTAATTAAATGTAATTATTTCCATTTACCTTACTTTAACTTCATCTGACCCCTGCCTGATGTATGCACTACAAGAACTGATCTTCTCTATAAGAAGCCTATGGATATGCAACATTTCACTCCCTAAGGCAGTGGTACCTAATGTTAACATGCCAAAAACTGCATGTCTATTTATGAATTTGACTTTTCAGGATAGCCAATATTACATCCAGCTCCAGATGAAAGATAGAGGAAGTGTATCTTACTGGCGACAAAGAGTGGCTGTAGTCCATGGGAAGTCGCATGGAGATAGGCAGATGCTGTAAGATAACTGCAAAATATGAGAAAATATTATTTATTAGAGACAATTGACCAAACCTCTAATGAAGCAAATGATAGGCTTCCTGTATCTCACCTTCTTTTTGATAGATTGCGATAACCCTTAAGTGAAAAGTTGAGGCCAGTCCCCATGCCAACATCAAATTCTGCCCAGGATTTATGTGACAGCAGTTTTCGCATCCCAACGCTGAGGTTACCTAAATGTCAAAGAATCCTCCATTTAAGTCTGATTATGTACAAGAAAGGCTCAGCCTATAGGGAATGGACTACTGAACAGGTGTGAAGGGATTGGGCCATGCAGGACTTTCAGATGAAACATCACGGCTGGATCCTGCTCACCGGAACCAATGCCATTGTGGGCTGTGACTTCTCCTGACAGAAGGGCAGTATTCTTTGTCGTCAATGGGGCCTCAATAGACTGGAAGAATGTGAGTCCACTCACTTCTAAGGAAGGGAACAATCTATTCCTAGGGAAAAACACATATTTCACTCAACAGACCTCTAATGTAGAGGTGCCTAACTATACAATATACAAGTCATGAGTTGGTGTCATAGCTCAACAAAGCAGAAGAAAGATTTTCATTAAATATTGCCTGCATGTACTCTGTTTTGAATAGCATACCATGAGTTTCAACCTTCAACTCCCACTCACCTTTCTCCTTCACCCCTTTCCCCATCATCTTCATCATCATCATCCCAATACGGATTGAAGAAATCAACTGCATTTACATTCATGACAATCCTGCCTTTGGGATTTGTTTTCTGCTGCAAATGCATCTCCTCCTGCAATCTAAAGTAAGATTCCATGAAAGTATAGATCTGATTTACTTACATCATATGATAAAGCAAAATCAACAACATTTGACTTTACCTAGAAAGTCTTTCAAACTCTTCCCTAATTTCACGGGGAGTCTTTGTACGTGGAATCATCTCCCATCCTTCAAGCTGCAATCCCTTCACTCCAAGAGTGTCATATATGGCTCTTTTATGTGGATCACTGAGGACTGCAGAACAAATGAACTGACAAATTAATAATAAAAAACTATAAAAGGAAACTACTTGTTATCATATAAATTCAGCATCCACAACAATGGCAACAAAATCAGAAAGCAGTAACCAGAAGGAAAAGTGCTTTGTGTTGGTACTTAAGACACAAATGGAACACAAATGGAAGATATGCCCCAATCTTGGCTGCATACCTAGGTAGGTTTGGAGGATACTTACAACCCCCACCTTGCTTCCTCATTTATGTTTAAATGAGCTATGGTATGCAAAAAAAATATATAATGATCAATTCAGCAAAATTTATTGACACATTTCAAAAACTTGAGAAGTCATGGCATGTAAAGTTTCATAATAACAGTTCCAATTAGCTGACTTGAAATCCAAATGAAAGATAGCAGAGTATGGTACAATATGTTTAACTAACTTGCTATTTTTTCAACTGCAACCTAAAAATAACTCTATAAAGGTGCAATCTCTTATCATTATGAAGTTGCTCATGAGAGGGATCTGGCAAGTATTTTTGTTATGAAGGGTTTTCAAACATCACTACCAGCAATGTCTTAGCAATAGTCACAATATAGCAAGAAAAAAAGCTGTGAGTGCCAAGCAGTTCAAGATTCATATGGTTTAACACGTTGACGACCAGCCTATTTTTGCTTGTCCACCGCGTGGGACCACATGCATTTTTTTTTGTCAAAAAATGCGTCCTGCCATCAGGACGCATGGTCCCAGAAAACATTTTTTTTGCCGAGTTTTTTTTTAATGTTGAATTTTTTGGAATTTTTATCAGTAATTACGAAATCATAATCTTCTGGAACGTTCTCAACAGTTCCAGAGGGGATTCATTGAAAAAAAAATCTGCATCCTGGCATCAGGACGCATTGTTGCCAACGTGTTAAGGAAACAAAGGAAAAAAACAAAAAAGCAGGAGGTTTCAGCATTCCTTTGTCTTGAGCTAACTGTCAATTCCTTTGAACACTACATATGAATCTCAACTTTGTTATGTGAACACTAATTTCTAATGAGGACTGAACCTCCACTCCCGCATTCAACATGGAACACACTGCCCAAAATAACAGCTAGTGGGGTGAATGTTCAGTAGACCTTGTCACCCAAGCATAGAAGAGCCTACCATTGCCTCTTTCCTTCCAATCAGACATTAGTACACCTCAGACATATGCCAAAAACGCCAACTTTTGTATACACAAACTTCTATCCCATTGTCATGCATAGGTTTCACTTGTCACCAGCAATCCCCACTCACATTTTCACTCGCAAAAGATGTGACTCTGTAGCTCACCAATGAAATTTTGCAATTGTAACTAAGGGAAATCTGTCACTGGCCTATAGGGGAACCAGTCCCTGAACCAGAAGGAGTTTACTGGTTTGTGTATAATGTGACAGTCCCCACCCCCCTATTACTCCCCCCACACGATCACCTTTCTGGTTTATCTCATCTGAGAATGGGAAGTTGATATGTGATGACTACCTATATAAGCTTAAGCATGTTCAAGCAGCATCAGAAGTGGGATTTTCATTGCTTCTGATGCTGCACCTTTGCTACTCTATGCTGAGTGTGGGAGTCCTGCTGCTGCTCAGGATGACTCCCTCTCCCATCTGGGAGAACACCATCCACTTCTAAAGTGACGGTTGAAGGTTGCAGTATAGACATGTACAACACCCATTACTGATCCATTTGCAATTATGAACTCTAACATCATCCCAAACAGTGTGCAAAATTGGTGTGCACAGCACAAAGCCAGGTGTGCACAAGACAAAGGAATACCAGAGTCTTTGGTCAAAAGTAATGAAAGCATTTAAGAGAAAGGTTGCCTTAACCCATTCTATGGTGCTGATGTATCATAGTGTGAAAAGTTTCCCAATAATTGCCAGGCATCCTGATGGTCATGCCAAATGAATTAATTAGACCTTTGCATTCTAGGCAGGGAATGATCTGCATGCTATTACCCTATGATTCCTGATTTCAGTTACACTGTACATTCAGCCCAAATTATAACATTTCATGGATATATGAATCTGAAAACATGAATGAACATGGATTATGGAGTTTCAGTACCTCAAATATGACTAGAAATACCATCCAAAAACTAAAAAATTAGAAGTTCATTTAAACCAGCTAATGCTGGTGAAAATTGTTCAAATTTTAACCCAGTATGGAATGGTTCCATTTGACAGGGTAGGGGAAACCAATGAAACTCAAATGCTTCAGGAATGCGCAACTTGACTCGAATGCTTAGGCTTAAGGTATCTGCCATTTGTTGGACTAGCTCTCTAGTGATTGAACTCATGTCCCTGTAGCTGCCCTGTTTTATTAAACATGCTGTAGTGCTAATTTCCTGTGCGATTTCTATAGTAAGAGTAAATATGAGCATGAAACTTGAGTGCTCTCAGACATCAAATATGAAGCAATTGTGTTTAAGTTGTAGGGTACCTCCATGAAAAGTGTTCTAAAGAACTAGGGGTTCAAGCACAATTTAGTGTAGGAGTTTCTTCTGGAATATGTTAATAGTAGGAAAATAGCCTGTTCAGACTGATAATCTCATAAGACATAGACCTGAATGAATGTTCAGAAGTTTAACGTAACAAATTCACAGGTTCACACGAGAGTTGAACAGTACATTTGACTCCAGGTTTATGCATATATGAGAGTGACTTGGAATGAATCAATGTGTGGCTTCCCAACAGTGGACTTCATAGCTTCATTTTTAATGGAAATATGACAGATTTCAGGTTTCAAGGCCTATAACTACCAGAATTTATGGATGTCCCTAGCTGGTGCTAGGTCCCTTGCATAGCTGGTGACTATGTAAACATGATAATGCAAAAATATAAGAGATCTATGGAAATATGACAGATGTGTGGGTGTTGTAGCATATGCTAGTGTCTACATTGGCAATTCTATGAAATGTCACCCAAAACAGTTGCAAATTAACGCCTGTTTCTGAGATTTTTATGAAACTCAGAATATGGTTCTCCAACCCCAAAACCCAGGAATGTCACATTTCAGACTCATTAGGCCAGTAGGTCAAATACTACAGGGTAGTCAATATTTAGTGTCACCAACTAACCTCCAGTTTTGATAATCCTGTAACTTAAGAACTATTTATAATAGAACCCTGATTAAACTTGTCAATGCAATGGATGGCCATAGAACATTCAAACAGATCTGGTAGACATTATTCACAAGGGCTGCTGTAGCTGGCTGTACAGAGTATGGGGTGAGAAGGAGAAACTCCATGCTTGAATCTTAAAGAGCATCCTTTTGACTCAGAGTCTTTTGAGTCAATTTGTAACACCTACAATTACAGTGTGTCTCATTTTGGGGAGACCTATATACCAGTTTTTCGTCACTGAAGATGTATTCCTCCCAAGATTTGACCTTAGAAAAAAGGCAGTTTCAGAGGGGGGTGAAACAGAGTGACCATCCCCTGAGCTGGCCATTATGGGCTCTGAGAAAAGCAGGATGTGATAATTAGGCAGAAAAATAGTTCAAGTTTCATTGGTTTTCCCTATGCTTATATCCAAAATATGAGGACACATTTCATAAAAATGAAGAAGACCATCTCTCTCCTCTGTAAGGAAACTCAAGCTGGATATTTATGACCTTGTCACCCTTCAGCCATCAAGCCCAAAGAGATGGCAATTTGTAGAGGAATGAGAAATATATTGTCCTTAACATTCAGACTTTCAGAAAACTCTATGTGAAAACACAATGTCTTAGCCAGAAGCACTGAAAATCATGAAGTGCTGATATCAAGTCAGTAGAACATGAAGTTCAGCCTTCAGAATGCCAGATAAGATCAATGAGGTACCAGTGCAAATCTTTATAATAAAATTTGAGCCCTATGAAAGAGTTTTGATCTTGCTCCTGAATCACTGCTTTCAAAAAAATTCAGCAAGTTCTAATATACTAGGAAACTGACTTGGACTCACCTTCATATATGGTCTTTGTCTTATTAAAAAGCTGTCGGGCATTATTCTTCTTCTGCTCTGAATGCTTATCTGGATGATACAAGCGACTCAATCTCCTGTATGCAGCATTGATTTCATCCTGGGACGCCTGCAACAAGACAATATGTGAGGACAATCACTAATTATAAAGTAATGTATCAGGAAGGATCAGGAAATGGGAGTATCTATCTTTGGCTTCTTGTTTCTCTTGCTTCATGTAAAATGGCTATTGCAAACACATCGAGTACAACTTCTTAGAGCAATAATAAATGGAACTTGAAAAACCTCACAACAAAAGACACATTTGTGTTATCCTCGCTGGGCAAATGGTTGGAAATCATATTCTTACCAGTTATGTAGAAGCAATGCCTAAGAAAATACTACAAAGCTCAATTTGCTGACCTAAGAACAAAGTTTCTCAGGCAAAGACATTGAAACACTCATTTAATTAGCCACAGAACATGTGGTGAAAAGTTACATGGGTTATGAGATTTATTGGTCTTGAGACCTTTCAGCAGCATCCTGACCCCTACTTCAGATACAAAAAGTTTTACTATAGGAGTACAGCAACTGGTCTTCCATTGTGAAGACCAATGAAAATTGAGTGCCTGTGCTTTCTCCATGTCTGGGCTGGCTTGTTTGCCCTCATCATCAGAGTGGGTATTGCATTTTCATCCAACCTAAGTGATCCAAAAAAAATCCAAAAAGGTTTAGTTATCAGTGGCTCTCATGCCCTCACAGATAGTTAATATGCTGTGTATAGGAGTTGGATTTTTCCACCTTGACTCGCATTTTGAGATCATTTTTGGATTGTGGAAATAAGAAGAATAAAAAGTGCCCACAGAGGGTTGGAGGTCATGTAACATAGCCAGGCAGACTGTGCTATGCACAAGACCTCTAAAATCCAAACATTTTGCATTAAAATCCTTCCTTAAAATTCCTTACAGTGCTGGACTTGGTGTGTTGTAAGCTTGCCACTTTATAGCTCCTATTCATTTCATGTCCCCTAAATAATTATTGCTATAATTGAGAAAATGTTCCATTTCTAACCTCAACACAATGTTTGGTAGTAGGACTACTGGCTGTCCATATTTGACAAGTGTGTGGTTGAATTACATAAAATCCTTCTACAAGGGGGTTTCAATAAATAATTTGACAAGAGCTGCTAAGCTCAGACATTTATTTATTTAGACCTTTATTTACATGCAGGATATAGACAAGGGGGTACCATATTTTTCAACATAGTCACCATATTTGCTGAGACATTTGTCCCAAAGTAACACCAAGGACTCGATCCCTGCCCACCAGAAATCTGTGTCAAGTCTCCAATCCCATATAGTCACTGCCTGCTGCACCTCAGAGTCTATTGCCAAACGGCTGCCATGGAGGCTCTTCTTTAGGGGCCCAAACAGGTGATAGTCACTGGGCACTAAGACCGGGCTATGGGTTGGGCGATCCAGTACCTCCCATGCGTAATGCTGCAACCACTCTCAGGTACGGTTGGCGGTGTGGGGCCTGGTGTTGCTAAGGAGCAAAATGACTCCTTCATGCAGTAAGCCAGGTCGTTTACGGCAAATGGCATCCTGTAGCTTGTCCAGCATCTGAGTAGCGTTCCACATTCACAGTTTGATGACAACACAGGAACTCCACCAGAACACCCTAATGGTCCCAGAAGACAGTTGCAAGCACCTTTCTGGAGTGCAGTTGTTCTGGGGTGCACCACAGCACCCCAGCACCACTGTGCCCAGCAACTACCACCTTTTCAAGCTCCTAAAGGAGAGCCTCTTTGGCAGCCATTTTGCAACAGACACTGAGGTACAGCAAGCATTAACAAAATGGCTCTGGACACTTGACACGGATTTCTGGTGGGCAGGGATCGAGTCCTTGGTGTTACATTGAGATGAATGTCTTAACAAATACAGTGACTATGTCGGAAAATATGGTACCCCCTTGCCTATATCCGGGATATACATAAATAGAGGTCTGAATAAGTAAATATCTAAGTATAGCAGCTCTTGTCAAGTTATTTATTGAAACACCCTCATACTTTGACTTGACATGAGGTAACCTCTTAATTGCTAAGTTACACCTAGGACACCAGCATTTTTTATGATACATCTGTATAAGATAAATGCAGAAATATGAAATGCTCCATCCAACATCATTCAAATTCAAAACCCCAAACCCATTCCAAAATCAATGTAGTTTCATCCACTGCAACAGGTGACTCAGTCAGACTTAATTTTACTAGCAATTCTAAATATAAGCCTATGGCATGGACCTAAGCCTACTTTTACCTCTCGAGGAAGATTGAAGAAGGAATAATAATCTTCATAGTCTCCCTCTTCATCTTCCTGGTTATCAAAATCACCCAATGGGAACTCGTTGTCATCATCCATGCCTCACTAACAATATTAAGCCTAAATTACACAGGACTACCTACATGGGAAAGAAATATTGAAAGACCAAAGTCATGTATGTAAGTCACACGAAGAAAGTTAGATCTAAGGCTAAATGCACACACTCAGCATTTATCAAGATGGGATATCCCTTTGAGATTCTGACAGGTTTCCATGGGGGGACAGCCATCACATTGAAAACACAGAGTTGTTTATTTTCACCACTGAATGGAGTTGCTTTGGACTTGCCTTTTCCATGAAAATTGAAATGGGAAAAAGTAACAATTCATAAAAATAAAAAAACCATGGAAAGAAATATGTTTAGGAGTATTGCTTGTGCTTGATGCATCCCTCAATAACTTCTTGTAGTAGAGAAGACAATGTGATTGATGCAATGCTACAATTAGTTTCTAAGCAAGTGTATGAGCTTTGGCAGAGATTATTCAACTCCTTCAATCTACCTACACGTTCATGAATGAGGATATTCCACAAGTGATGATATGCTTAACCCTCTTGTGGGCAATTTTTATCTGGGAAACTTGGCATATCCTCCTGTCTTTTTTTCTTCTATTAAATAAATTACATAGGAACACAGAAACATTCTATTGGTATATTTTGTGGAACAAGGGACAAATTGCAACCAATAACATATGCCCACCAATATCAATTGGTATTGGTAGGAAGTGGGTTTCCTAGCACATTAATAAAAATTTGTGAGGTGGAAGTATGATTCCCACAGCTCACAAAAGGGTAAATAAAGTCTAAATGGCAAATGGAGTTCAGAGATAAGTCTTCTTCAGAGCTCTCAGCTCAGTGATTTTCACCTGTGTGCTACTGCACCCAGGGATGCTGCAAGAGGCCAACAAGGGTGCTGTGGGCATTGGAAGTTCTAAGGGGAATACGGGTAGAATGCTCCTTTACTGGTGCAATCAAGGAGCACTTCATGGAGCAAGCAGCAATAAAATTTTGCACCAAGAGAATACAAGATAAGTTCATATCTATAACAATTCACTCATATTACATATTCCTGGAATGAAACTTCATCGGGAGAGTCTTTTTTAGGAAAGCCACCTAGATAAATATTGCTGCCGCCCTGAAAATCCTGATTGCTTTGCATTTATGCATATGCATGGCTATCTTCTCTTAATATTGGGACATAAAACAAATAAAGTTCAGATCCCCTTTGAGCATTAGAAATAATCTGCAATGGATATTTAAAAATTCAAATTAAAATGTTATTCCTCTACATATATTGAACCATATCTTTTTTGTAAATATAATGGGTGTTTGCACACTGCATCAGTCTAGTCTAGTCACAATTAGTCCAGTCAAAACGTTTAAAAGGCCCATAGCTCACCATGCAATGACTGATATCTCCTTCATACCAAATCAATCCAACTTAGTCAAGTGACTAGACTTATTGGGTGTGAAGGCAACATCAGGCATTGCATGTTCAGCTATGGAGCTCTGAACATTTTGACTGCCTTATCATGAGCATACTAGACTAGACTAGTCTAGACTAGACTGATCCAGTGTGTGGACACCCAGAAAGAGGCAGGCACAGGTTTCTGATTGAGGTCAATTGAACAAAATTGAAGACTGAATTGATCCTGAAACTATTGTCATGATAATCAACAGCTCAAAATAAACCTTTCATGAATGAATTCAAAAGGCCTGGTCTTTGTTAATTCTTCAATAGGCCTATCTTAATGTGTGTGTGATCCATGGATGTGCATGGGTACTGCTGATACATCATTACCCAAAGAGTGTGCCATTGCTATGAAAAGATTGTGAACCATTATCTTAGCTAATGCCATACTGAATTCCAATTCCTACTGTGATTTGAAATAAAGAGAGAGAAAAATGACCACATGTCGACCTAAAGAAGTCTGGGAGTGGGAAAACAATGGTGCATCTCACTGCTCAAACACTCTTCAGCGTCAGAAATCATATGTAAAGCAATGCAAGCTGAATAGGCCTAGGCCAATCAATTAGCACAATAAGTCAGCCTCCTATCATATTTCAATGATCATGAGTCATGTCAATGAAAGCATCCAAGGATAGACTGTGAGGAAAAACCATTGCTTTCAAATTGGAGGAAGGACCGCCAAAGAACAAGTCGCGCACCAACCCATTCTTACATTTAATTCCTTTTTTTTACCCCTTAACCGGCAAGCCCGAGAAATTCTCGAGTTAGTGTAGTCGTATGGGAATTACATTTGACTCTCGCGATGATTGTCTCGTTCCATGAGCGGTGACTCCACATTTTTTGTGCCAATTTTGGCGCATAGATGTCGATAGTTAACTTACGATGTCGACTCTTAACTTAAGAGCGAGCGAAATAAAAACGTCGGTGAGAGGTGCTGTGTTGCCGGAAAACCTGCCGGTGAAGGGGTTATGTACGAGAATTAGACCTGATAGGCATTGGTCTCCACTATCGCTTTGCTTGAGCTGACACCCGTTCTCGTATGATCAAGTGTGAAGCATGCGGATTTATTAAGAGACATCACACATTCATAGCCTACGCTTTTAATAGGCAAGAGCACGAAGATGAAAATTATCCACGTGCCACATGGAGCCAAGCAGTGCGCCATGACCCTTGCTCAGACGCACTCGATTCCACTGAGCATGGACAAGGGATGTATTTGAGGCTGGCAAACGACACAGCAATAAGGTAGTTCATCCTCTCCCAGAGACTTTTCAGTGACATCGTCATCATATTGTGTATTCCACTCTCGCAACATAGGCTAAGATAACAAAATACCAGAAAAGTATTGAGATGATGAAACGAAATTGTTGAAATCAAGTTATGAATAAATATTTAAAAATCGGAAAACTGATTCAAGGTGCATGCAATGCATTCGACCGCTAATGAGCCGGCTCACCCTGCTTCCCCGAAACCCATTTTTGGAGGTGTCTTGCAACTGAGTGCTCGCTTTCTCGAAGTGACGAGTTGCCGAATACAGAACACCGAAACGCCGTCCTGCAGAACGAGCTTTTTCAAAGTAAAATTCGGTTCAGGGACCAAATTTGACTTTGAAAAAGCTCAGGAACGGGAAAAAGGGCTTTTCCTGTTCTCATGAAGTGTACATCATCGCGGTTCTCGGGGGCTTCCCGGTTACTGTACTCAATACGGAATCTCATGTCTAGTGCTTTTCTCGTTGCTGGAGCATCGATGATACGAAAAAGAAATCCTGGGAGAGGCAACGACCATCCACCAAGACAGGCTCCTGACAAACTCCATCCAAAATGGATTACAAAACTCCTATACTTTGGAGGATCGATGGCTTCGACCTCCTAGTTTTCCGACTAGCTGTGTATGACCCCAGCTGTCCAATGCTGAACCCCATCCCACTTTACGTGAAATCTTCACAAGAAAAAGACGGAAAATGATTCTTTTCCTAGGAATTTGTCGCAAGGCATATTTTAATGTGCAATTGTAACAGATATTTGCAGTTCTGAATTGGAATATGTGCAGTTCAAAACTGGGCAAGAATTACATTTGGAAACAAAATTTTGAATTTGAAATGATGCTAAATCTAATTTTTCTTCCCAAATTTTCGCTCTTAGAGGGGTTAGCGCTTCGCGCCGTACCAACCACTCCTACAGAGAAGTTATCATTTGTGCAGTTCTGATTTTTTCTTACCATATGCCCTGAGACGTTGGATGAAGCAGAACGGCCTTTTATCCGGGAAGCATTCACAGGTTCCCAATCGAATTCCGTCCTATAGCATTCAAATGAGACACACCCACTGACAAAACGAAGAGGAGAAGGACGGGGGAAGGGGGAAATGTCAGGTGGTCCGAACTCGCCAGAGGCCAAAATCTGCAATCAAGAGAGTTCATAACCTTATATGTACCGAATATCGGAATCCTACAGCAATATTTTTTTCCTTCGAGTTCCTTTGGTTTGGTCACTGCTTCCTGTTTTCAACTGAAGACGGTATCACTGCTCAAAAAGTGAAGTATGGGACATGTTGCAGCTCTGCAACATTAGATGAATGCAAAAATAAAGTTTCAAAGTGGCTTAACGAGGTAATGAAAATTGAGCCCTCATTTCTCTTCAAAGGCGCATACGGGATGGACAGGCAACTAGTGGAGACAAACTCGCCCCCCCCCCCCAAAAAAAAAAAAAATCAGAGTCTGGTTGAGCCACTGAACACACCGTTTTAACTTTGAACATCCATGCGTTGGGTCAATGAAAGGGGATGCGTCCCGTCATCAGTGATCACTAATTCCCACATTCATAAAACTCAAGCAAGTTTGGTGCCTTGCTTGCAATGCGGTAGTTGCGTTCCACTTCTTCTGTCTTTCGTTTCTCTTCGCTCACGGCTTGAGCAACAGTTTTTCTTGCATCTTTTCGACACATCCTCGAAGGGTCCGCCCTACTGAACACAGATGCCCTATAGGCTGCCTACTTGGCTGCAAGGATCAGTCGTACCACCGGTGTTCAACAGGGAGTCCTCTTGGTGTTGCTGCCTGCCACTCCGATTCGCTTTTCGCCTTCCACTTTCACTGCTGCCGTCGAATCGCCAGATCGAAAGAGATCCCATCCGGTCCCTGCATCATATCTGGCGAGGCAGTTTTAAATCATTTTTGCCGATTGCTCTAGACATCTCGTCACAAGTTTCTATTTGCGGAGGGCTTTCCACTTCACCCGTTTTGCAACGCTTTTTCTTTAGATTCGTCCGAATCTGGAGTTTACTAACTACTAGATGGTGCTCGGTGGTCAGTATCCAGTTCGGCCCCACGCTTTTTACCCTCGTACCCCCACCAGGTTCCACAAGTCAGCTGAAACGATACCTATAGTTGATCAGCGACTGGTGACACGGACGGACTGGTTTCAGGGCAGGGGAAAGGTAGTTCATTATACTTAGCAAATAAATGTAAGTTGACTCACTCTTGTTTGGAAGGACTGCATAAACACAAGGAACGCCGAGAGATCCAGCAAGAGGATTGTTTATATTAACTTGGTTAGAGTCATGGGGAGCAATTCTGAAGGTGCTATCAGCCATCCAGCGTGGGTGCTGGAGGAGAAACTCCAGCACTTCATCAGAAATGAAAAGGGTTTCATCATTCTCTTCACAGCAGAAGAAATCAGAATTTCTGACGGTTCTGATTGCTTTAGGAATTAAGGTGCGATTTTCAAGCTTGGGGACATTGGGCTGTCGTTGAATCATTCTCTGCAAAGAACGAGTGTCTGGATGGTGAGAACTTTATTTTATGCGATTGATCTTAGTGACCGCATCGATACGGGCATTGCACGGAGCATGATTGGGTTCTATGATAGGCTTTACCAACCCAGAATCACCAATATACACTCTCCCTTTACAAGATCTAATCTCACTTCGCCAAATGGCCTTGGTTTTGCACCTCTTTTCACGTATATACATCCATCGACAGTAGCGTGCCCAGGAAATTCGAATGGGGGGGGGGGGGGGGGTTGCCATATGAAACACTGATTATCCCTAATGGGGGGGTTAACATATGAAAAAACTGATTACCCACCCTGTATTTGTTGCCAAATTAAAAAATTTGTTAGAATCAAACCTGTAAAATTGACCCCAAGGGGGGATTATGACTCCTTAGAGACTTAGAGATTCCCAAAAGGGTGGAGTCAGGATGAGGAAGATCGGAAATCTGGGAATCTGATAAGGATGAAATGTCACTTCATCCCCCAAGGTTTCAGTTAATTTTGGTTTGAACGCTCAACTGGGTCTTGCATCTCGCAGTGAAGAACCTATGTAAATTACCACAAAATCTTTTATCAAGGAAAACCTGGTATATGTGTCTTGAACACCTCCGAGTGGGCTCTGAAATAATGGTCCCCTCAAAGGTAAGCAACGCTCAGGATATTGACCTGCAAAGAGTATTAAATGAACGTAATGAACATAATTGAACTCGAAGTGCCACGGTGCCCGAGGAAGACTATGGCCATTACACGTACGTTGGCAGCACGAAGGCTCTGTGGTGGATGGCTCCTGCTGCACCCCCTTACTGAAGCTCTCTTTCAAAATATTAATTAATTTTACTGAAGCAATCTCGAAATTCCTGGGTCCATCAATTTTACCCATCCAGCCCCCACCTCCCTCCAATGTTCTCCGAAAACTCTTGACTGCACAGGAAGAGCAATGACACCATCCACTGCAAAGATGCTACGTTAAGCAAACGGACTATCGTTGCACTGCAATAGAAAGTCCATTAAACTCTCATATTTTGTGCTCTCTTCTGCAGTTGAAGCCCCCTGTACGTATGTCCCAAAAAGACAATAAACCATGGACAATAATGACATCTGTTAAAAAGTAACGTTTTTTAAATGTCGCTGCCTTTTTCTGCCTTGTCTCATTATCCTATGGCTAATGAGAAACATAAATGCCTGGGTGTTCAAGCCATCCATTAAAATCAAATTAATCATTTTGCTGATGTAGCAGAACTCCTGATTCGCATGGAGAAAGAATTTCTCATGTGGGATGCGGCCGAGGAGCATGTCTTCAGGCTCTGGAGAGGAGGCCCATTGAACTGTCAAGAATTGTCATTTCCAAACATTAAGTCTCCGTTCTTTTGACGTAATGAGCCAAGCGACCACACACTGGGATATGTATTGACCCAGAAGATCAATTGGGAGAGAGCGGTCAATCGCCTATGTAAACCATCAACTCATCATCTATGAAAGGTGTGTGGAAGCAAATCTCCTTGGCCACTCATTTGTCATTTAAATTTAGCTTGTGCATCTCGCCTCTTACGGGAGCTACCCTCACCAAACTTTCACTATGGATAGACTGATATTTTCTCAACAGTATCTTAAAATGTTTCATCCAAATTGGTTTTGGCAAAGCAAAGCTAAGATCAATTATTAAAAAAATAAAAATCTAAAATCTAAAATGGACAGGGAGCTCGAATCTTTTCTGTGTGCTTCGTCCTCCTGCCTCATTCTCCAATGAAAAACAAAGGAAAATCGGAATATACGAGGGTCACCCCAAAAGTAATGCTCCCGATTTTTTTTCTGGCAAATTATTTATCACAATTGAACGCAAGTACACAGTAATAGTTAGCAATGACACGTGTTAAAATTTCTGTTGACTTATTTACTGGGTCTTGATTTTTTTTTTCGGGCGTGGGGATATGTCATGTCTCCACTCCAACTTCGCTCAGTAGCGATGGAAAACAATAGAGTCAATGCTGGCGAACCGTCAATTTCAATTGCAATTAAGCATTACTCAGAAAAAAATCGGGAGCATTACTTTTGGGGTGACCTTCGTACTATAAGGAAAATCTCTGTTTTGATACTTATTGAGTCATCCGTCATCAAGAGAAATAAAGCATATACGAACTATCTACAAGAAAAAAATATATAATAATAATAAAATTTTACTGTCCTCCAATCCACTTCCAGCATGGACTCTTGTCCATCTCCATTTTCCAACTTCTTTTCTCATAGCTTTATTATTGATTTAATGATTTTCTTGACAATTAATGATCATAGAGTGATTATTGGAGTGATTATTTTAAAAGAAATGTCGAACATGTGTTGGTAAAATTTTGCGCTGGGAAAGTTTCGTGAAAATACAAGGAACATTCAAAATATCGTGTATTTCGGCATTTACTTTTGCAGAAAATCTCTCAGTACATCAGGACATGCATCCCACCTGTGCACAAACTTGCATATGGCAGTGGCACAGAACGATGTGACCTGGAACTGAAGCCGTTCATGTACGGCTAATTCCACTTCATCAAATGTGAACCATCAGGGTTAGTGGTGTCGGCGAAGTTCCACAACCGTGTTACACGAGCAATGTCCACCTTTGTCTTGCGCCGGTTTTCGATAAATAACTCATTCACGCTTTACCGCACTGGCGGCTCGTGGACGAAAAATCTGGAGAGGCCAGCTCATGATCTTTATAATGAACAAGAATTCAGTGTAGTATTAATGGGACCATGAAGCATGAAAGGCGTGCTTAGGTCAGTCGCTGAGCGAGGAACCGCTTCATTTTTACAGTTTATATTGTATCGAAATCACGCAAAAGCAGAGTGGAAATTGAAACCTTCGATCGAACACTAATGAGAGAAGATGCGCATCCGGCCCGAAGAGAATAGTACTGGTCTGACGACTTTCTCCCCTCGCGAGTTTCACAACTTCTAAACAAAATCAAAATCAAACAAAAGCACAACTAGCGAATATCATAATGTTATGTCTTATTGTGTCTTTTTCATCCATGGTAATTGCGTAGATATAAATTGGCAATCCGAATTTGGATGACCGAAAAGCTCTCTACTTGAGGCAGAGGAGCCGAAAGACATGTTAGCTCTTGCTAGCAGGCACCCCGCTCATGCGCAATGCAGACCGTGAGGCCAGCCTCCCTGTTCTCGTATACTATTTATTGTATTGCTAGCGCTACGAGATACCCCAATGCATTGTCTATGAGCCAGAGGAGGCCACCAGGCTTTGGCCTCCCGATACGCGATTCTGGGCAGGAGTAAGCTGTCAGGGAGCTAGTTTTGAATTGAGAATGAATCCAATGATTCTCGGATATTTCTTTCAGTTATTTTCTCTCCTCATGTATATTTTCCATTGTATAGGGAAGGGTTTCTAATAATTTTTGAGGAAGCCGGGCCTCCCTTGCCTCCCCTGACGACCTGCTCTTCAGTATTGTCCGTGATGGCAGCAGTAGGGTGTCCTAAGACGTGGAGCATCCTGAATGGTCTCCCGACCGTTTCGGAACTCTTCACACAACTATAAGCAACTTTTCCAGACCAACATGTCTCATCATAGACCAGAGGCCGGAAACTGAATTTCACGGCGGGCTAGCTGGTAGAATGCTGCACGTTCGCGGGCCAACATCTAAAAAAATTTCCTTGAAGTGAAAATTTTAATTAACGTCTAATTTCAAACGTCTACCGCCAGACTTTAATCGATAATCGATAAAAGAGTCTTCACGGGCATGAGGGAAGTTTTCCGCGGGCCGGATCCGACACGCGGGTCGCCTGTTGCCGAGCACTGCCATAGACTGTCCATATTTCAATGTGCACTTATTTCAGCTGCATCCTTTTGGCACACAAATAAAAAAAGCACACCTCGCTGCTTTGCTTGCGTACTACCTGTGAATAACGCCAATTTGCTGACCGACTTGTGCATGCATGCCTATTGCCAGTGTAGCCAGATTATACCTGCATATATATTAGCATGCCTAAGCAGCGCGAGTGCAAAATTTTACTCTAAAATTCCATCATTAATGGTTTTTTTTATTATTTATTTATAGATTTGTGACTTTTTGTGTCCCCCCTCGTAACTCAAGTGAGAGCGGAGATATATTGGTTTGAAATCACTGGTACTTTTTTTTGCCGTATCATGTATTTAGAAAGGAAATTATGAGCAAGGCGTTGAGTGCGTACGATACTGAGATTGTGTGCTTTCCAAAACAGCAGCAGAAAGCTAGCGCTCAGAGTTGAGCGCTTTACCTGGGACAAGATAGCCTGGGATTTCTCTATGTTCACATGATGATTTCGTATTTCACATGCTGAATTAGTCTTGTTTCCCTTTGACTGTGATGGGAAGAACAAGAGGACAATCATGATCCAAGGAACCGATCTCCTTTAAAGGAGAGAATAAAAGTCGAACCTTTCGAATAGAATCGAATTTGAAAAGGATAGTCGAGTGATTGAGAAGAAAATTCAGGAAGAACCGCAAATTGATTCGTGGAGTGGCAGTTCCTCGATAGGAATTGAAAATGTTCGCAACTGGAGGGGCTTGTAATCGGATTTCAATTAAAGCAAAAATCATATTATACCGAAAAAAGAAACTGAATGAAGGAGGCATTGCGCGTCCGATTATATTTTCTTTGGAGGACACTAAGTAAAGCCCTCTTCACATACAGGGTTTCCTAGTAGGTAGCCCCCCCCCCCCCCCCTATTTGCCAGGCAAAGCAACATTGGGACCCATGCATTTAAGTGCTTCTGCTATCTTAAACCTTTGCGATCCTATGTCGAGTATACCCCGAAAATTCGGTGAAGATCGAAGAAATTGGTCCGCGAAAGATTAACAGTTAAGGCACACTGACTGCGAAGAGCTGCGGCTCTGTCGCACTGGAACCGTCTGCGAGGTCCACAGTTATTTCTCGACTGCGACCGCGAGCGAAGCATCTCCCACACTGATCGCAGAGCCCACAAGCGAAATCCAACAAGGCTGTCTACAAACTGAGAGCTCATACTGCAATACTTTTGTCTTTTTCGGCCTCAGGTGGAAAAAGCTCTCGGCAGTGGCAGGTACGTCCTGTACACGGATCCCATCATCAGATGGGAGAATTCGCGACGCTGGTAGAAATATCATCATCGAAGAAGACGAGAGTGTTTTTTCTTCCTGTGCCCATGAGAATGCTTCCTGGGCTCTTCATTTCCCTAGAGCAAATAGTGGCAGTGACAACAGTGAGCTGGGAAATGCATTCTCTATGCAACTATTCTGTACATCTCAAACATTTATAAATCGTATAAGCACTCTCTTAAAGGAGGATACGACTCAGGCTTTTGCACTCAAAGAACAGGTGATTCTCAACTTTAAAATTAAAATCAAGAACAGAAATAATGAAAAGTTATCATAAATATAAATGCCACAGAGACCTCCTTTGAAGATTTATTTAGAATATCTCTGAATCTCGCTAATGGAGAGATTCAATGATGATGATTGACATTATCTACCGTCGAAGTCATTCCACCAAAAAAGTCGTCCAAAAACTATCTAAATACTCCATAACTTGCTGTCAGCAGATATGCAGCACGAACCACTGCTTGGATGCGATGGGAACCGACCCGACCGATTCGGTTGCAAAGGGTACTGCGACGGAACGCGAAGGTCCCATGCATTTCCAATGCGACCGATTGCAACGAACCGCGACGGTCGCAGCAGTCACAACCCAGCTCTTCGCAGTCGGTGTGCATGTTCTTTGGAGTGATCGCGTGAATTAACTATGTCAAGGCATTGATTATCTGACTTATCAAAGCCCTATGATCCTGGTGGCTCCAGGAATGAAACAGTTTCAGCATGTGTTTGCTTGGTTCCATGAAAATTGTTCCATAAACGTTTTTCTGTAGAACAAATAATGGTTCCAATCCAAATCTTTATTTTTTAGAGTGGAAGTAGCCACCATGAAAAAGGAGGAATGTATTCGGACCCGAAATTTATAGTTTCGATTGATAATATCGATCGAAACTATGTATACATATTTTCCTTGTTCAGCTATTCTGTGCTTTGCCTGGCTATCCATCTGGTACACCCCGTAATTTGCAGAACGAGATCTTGCTAGAAATGCCGCAATGTGAAAGTACTTTGCCAGCGTACAGTGGTACGTTTTTCAGTTTTCTCTGGAATGAAAATCACTAGAATGGCACCAAATTTCTTCCTCTCTACCTCCTGAAAATCACATTGAAAGGAAGATAAATATCTTGAATCAAGTTTTTGTCGTGTGCCTCAAATTTGTCTTTTTTTTTAATTTAAGCTAAAATTTGCCTAGTCTTGCGGAAACCATCAGCGTAAGCTTCTACAGATTTAATTCATATTTCACATGTACACTCCTTTGCAAATAGATTCCCCGCTCCCTCGCAACGCAGAATTTCTGGTTTAACCTCTTGAAACTCAGTGCTCACTCTGGTGGACCTCGGTACCTTGTGATATTTTATTTTAGCAAAGCGATTCTGCAATTTCCTAACCGCGAACAGGTCGGTTCGCTCGCCCACGATCCGGAACGATCCCCGCGTCGCATCGTCGCTAGGGGGGGGGGGGGGGGGGGGGGGGGGGGGGGGGAGGGGGGAGGGGTCTTCTCATTTGTGTTGCAGATACCGATCATTTATGAAGTCCAGAAAAAAAAAGCTATTGAGAGAATTCCAGGATGAAAGCAGAAACAATATTCTCTACTTTCTCACATGGACATGCTGTTCAGAGAAAACTCTGGAATTGCTCCAAACGGAAAAAGTTCCGTTACGGAGTTTTCCTTTCATCATCCAGTGAATTCCAATTCCTCTTATTGCCGGATTCGATTTTTCCGTTTCGAAAGAGGATTTTTCGTGCCTTCCCGTGAGATCCAAAGGTTCTCCGCCTTATTCTGGAATTTCTTCACTGCGTTCATCCCTTGAATATTTCCTGTTTATTCTCCGAATGTCTCTTTAAAGAATTGAAGATTCCTTTCAAATCGAGACTTGCCCTTTGTATCGTTGAAATTTTAGAGTGCTTCTTTCATGGAAAGGTTGAAAGCACCATCCATTCAATTCCTTCAATCCTTTTGTTTCAGCGTATCATTTTCACAGCTGGAAATTTTCGATTGCATTCCAAAAGTTAGCGAACATTTTTTTGCCCCTCTCTCTCCCCACCCAAAAGGCTGACTGAGAGACTCGAAAGTATTGTAAGCATAATTGGCTTTACAATTCATTAAGTGTTGGCCGCCGACACCCTCGAAATTTGGATCCTCTATGTGAGGCAGGACGTGCATTGTCTCAGAGCAGTACTTTTCCCAACGGGGAGGACAAGCTATCGTGTTCATTTCCCCCGTATCCGGCAGGGCAATTAGCGTGAAAAGTTTATAATTTTGGGAATCAAGCCTCTGATTCCCATTATCTCAGGATGTCATAATTGCGAGAATTTCTTGGGTTAGTTAGAGTCGATTCGATGGAGTGCTATCACGGTAGGAATTCGGATGAGGTAGGAGGTCTCAAGGCAATTTCATGCCCTCGCCTTTCACAATTAGGATGCATATAGTCATGAAGCGCTGGTTGTTTTCAGTAAAATTAGTTAATCATCAAGAAAAAGAACGCGTTATAGTAACGCCACATACTTTTTCCATGAAAAAGGAACTAGTTACCAGTTCCGTTACCCTCCCCTGAAAGTAACTCGTTACCAAAAAAGTTACTGAAAAAAGTAATCTGTTACTGTAACGCATTACTTTTACTTCGTTACTGCCCAACACTGACGGCAGGATACAGGAAAGGACTTAGCTCCTTCTGGCTCAAGATGTTGTCCGGCCATCCATAGTGGCTCTCTCATGGATCCTTCACTTCCATTCATGTCTCCATTCGGTTACGCGAAGGAAGGACAAGCCAGAGATCAAATTCTAATGCAAGACATTGAAGAAAAATCTGGCTCCCTCTCTACGCCTCCTCGAGCCTGGATTCTTTGATTCTTTCGAGCCATTCTTTGACCTTGCTCGCCTTCCTATTTGGGAGAAAAGGTAAATTGAGTATAGAGAGTACTAGAAAGCTACATAAAGATAGCTTTTCAAGTATATGCAACTTCCCGTTATCGTCGCAGGGATAACTGGCAGTCATGGGGAAAAGACGTGAATGGCGAAACAGGCGGGTAGGCTTTCCTTTCAATTATAAAAAAAATAGGCGCCTAGTATGACGTCAATTCGGGTGGCCCATAGGGGTGCTCATTTTTTGCCGTCCGCCACCCTTAGCCCCTTCCCCTCTCACCTTCAAGGGAGGATGTGATGATGGCTCTCATTTGAATAGTGCGATGCAATTTCCATGGGAAAATGGGTGCATTGAGGATCCGATCGGCTGTCACGGCGTGGGAAATTGTAGGCCTAACCCTTTCTGCTCCGCATGCGACGGCTGCATCTCATATTCAAATGGGTTGGCCTTTTGCACAACTTATCCAACCCTTCCTGTCCTACTTTTTTTTCATTAGGAAGGCATTGTGGCGCCTCAAAACAGATTAGACAAAAGAGAGAGGGAGCAAAGCGAAAGGGACGAGATAAGGACTGTCCTCACTTTTTCTCTCCCTTTCTCTCCGATCCCAGGCTGAATGATGCATCCCCATGGAACCTGCAGGGGCTTGGGTCAGACTCCTGCAACTGGAGTATCTCGCTTGACATTGCTGTTTTCCTGCTTTGCATATGCAAATTAGGGATGCCCGATCGAGCTTTGTCTATCCCGCTCTCCGCTCCCCTGACATGGCACACCCCTTTCTCTCCTCTTCTCTATTCCCCTGCAGCATGGCATGCACTATGTAGATGGCAAAAAAGCCTTCAACCCTTTCTTTTCCTTTCCCCTCCCCTCATCCTCTTCGTCATCCTGTAGACGACACGGGTTTCACCGACGCTGCCTCAGCAGTAAGGCTTCATTCTTCCCGAGCTGTGCTCGCGGGTTCTATGCACCCATACAAGTAGTCGCTAAGAAGTTCTTCCTATTTAGTTGCATTTCGACTGATGAGTTGTTTTCTCGTTCGGAGCCAGTGTGCCAACTGGGAAGCATTAATAATAGTGATTTTCTGCGTCTCTCTGCCCTCGTGAATTTCGTTCACAGAAACGCACGAGGGGATTTCTCCGTGAGTGACCTCATCAGACATCACCTCGATTCATTATCGATTCACAGGCATGAAGCTCTCCTGGAGAGAGTAACGAATTTAAATCCTCAGCTGCTAGGATAAACGTGCCTGGACTATGGTCAATAACTGAGAAATAGGCTCGTGTTCCCAGGCCGGCTCTCTTGTTTTCACTTGCTTGTCGTTCAGAGTCAGTCACCTCTCCACAACGCTCATCCAGAAGAGGGCTGTTTTTAAATTTTTTTTTCGAGACAGAGTCACCACCCCACTCCACATCTGTTCGAGGCGGTTGGCTCTCCAACCAGTCTCGGGGGAAAAAATCGCAGAGTGATGTGGGATCTTCCCATTCGCATCCTTCCGGGAAGAGGGGATGGATTGTATTCTGTCGCAGACCACAGGAAACAGGCAGAAACTCCGGAAAACCGGCGACCATCCTGTCTGTCGCGTTACTAATGCCTCCTCTGGATTTCCAGCTCTTTCTCGCTTTATCTTTGGCGCTAACTGCGGGTTTATCATGGAGCTTTTTCAAACGAAACGCTCTCATTTGCTCATATTCTATGTCAAAGCTTGTCGATGCCGAATTTCGGGGCACAATTTCTCATATCGTCAGTGAGAATATTGGCCATTCAATCAGGTACCAAATTGTAACAGAATTTTTGCTTCATCTGGGATTTACTTGCAATATGAGCTCCACCGTAATTCTTCCATTGTATGACACATTGGACCAATTCAGAGTATTTTATTCAATATTGAAGGCCTGCAAATGACATTAATTTTAATGACACTGAAGCGGATTCAGAGTTGGGCTTCTAAAATTATAAAAGATGTACGGAATTCGAATACGAGTGACATTTAGACGCGTTGGGACTGTATTCCATGGAGGGAAGGTTGATGAGGGTATCTCACCCTGGCGTTTAACATCAGTAATAAATAAGATAACGAGGAAAGTGTTAGGTTTTTCCAACTCTGAAGCAAAAATAGGACGAGGGAGAACCAGTTCAAGTTGCGTAAGCCTCATGTGAAAATAAAGTTGCGGAATAATTTTTTTACGTGTCGGGTAATGAACGTGTTGAATGCGGAAGGTACTAATGAGGTGACTTTCCCTTCTGTGAATAGCTTTAAGAGGAGGTTAGATGCCTTCATGGACAAACGGAAAAAGGGAAAAAATATACTTGTGAGTAGCATACAGTAAATCGACAGGCTCCAATCAAAACGTCTATCTTTAAATGGGCAGGCGATGAGCGCTCGCGCCCCACTGTGAATGCCAATATGGAAAAAACGGCTCCTTGCGTCTCAATATAAACTTTCACCACACCAGACGTTCGATATCATCAAATGATTTGGGCTTAATCAACATGCCCAGTGGCGGCTCGTGATATTTAGCGCTAGTGGTTCGTCTATGTAGGCAGAGGAGGTCGCTGCCTACATAGACGAACCACTAGCGCTAAATATCACAAGCCGCCACTGAACATGCCTAATTAAAATGCTAAACCCACTACTATGTCATATTATCGCAATTTTTTTCACTGTTTCCAATTTCGTTTTGAGGCATACATTAATCTAAAACAGGAAGGTCAAACTTTCTACTTTCAATTGAAATAAAATAAATGTGTGTTCTTCTGACCCTCTCTATCCTCCAAGCACTTAGAAGCCATGGGACAAAGGGGCAAAGGGGCTCAGGGGCAGATGACCACTGGGCACCGCAGTCGTATCTACGACGCAGGACGATGGATAAGAGGAAGCCCTGCTTCGCACAACGTTTTTTTTTTTCACTATAGGCTCGGCTCGTTACTCCGGGATCCATACTGCTTATGATTATGTCGTGCCTAACTCAGTCGATCTTCTCAGTTGATCTCAGTTGACATTCTAGTACCATGATGAAAGAAGGCCACGCTGGGAAGAATGAAAATTATGCTTGCTCTGCATTAACTTCCATTAAGACCTGATGAAATCTCCGATTTCTTCAGATTCAGGCATTTCAGCAATTGCCAACCATTCTCGCAGTGTGCCTTCCCCAAGCCTAAAGTACAGAAGGAACTAGGAGTTCAAAAAAGACTATATGACCTCATCGTCGCAATCAGGAAAGCCCATCTGACAAAATTGTGCAGAGAACCCGAAGGAACCGAGAATATAGGTTTTCACTTAAATTCAACACCATGATGTCACATTTTTTAATCCATTATTTTCATTTCATTTTATCTTCGCTGGGTATTCCTTTCTATTTTTGACTCGTTTGCACACCATTTTACGGAGTTATCAACTTATGACTTCAATTTCCCATTGCTATCGTGATGGCATGACAATAGAAGTAGGGGGATAGCCTCCCTTCCTTCCCCCATAATCTCTCTTCTCATCTCCCCGGAGATATAGTTGATTTCAATTCTACGATGAACATTGTCCTCGAATATAATTTCACCCAAAAACTTTCCACTCGGCTTCGTGAAATGTGACCTTGATTCAAGCTCCATTTTATGTCTCTCTCATGGCGACATGGGACTTCGAGAGACCGCTTTAGCACGGTGAAGTGGGAATTCCTAAACGTGACGCATCGATCTGCGAAGTTCAGACAAAGAATGATTTCAAAACGGCAATTCAGTTGTAGTCCGGTTCCCATTCCAGTTCAGTTGCAGTTACAGTCGGGGTTTCGTTGTGAGAGCAGTCGATATGAGCAGAGTAGAACTCCGGTCAGACTGAAGTCTGTGTTGAATTCCAGTTTAAGGCCTGACTCAAGTTCCAACCTGCACTAGCGACCGCTTGCGCAGTGAAATCCTAACTCGAACTACAATGATTGGAGTTGAAACCGAACTGCGACTGAAGTACCAGTCTAAGAAATCAATCTTAGATCGACAGTCATCTGCTAAATAAGCTGAAGTGACGATACGATTTTTCGTGCAGGTACCATGTCAAAAAACACTGGGGACTCGTTCCAGCGGCATCAATGTGAGAATCACTAAACGACGGTTAGGCGCATCTCGCGCCGGTTGTAGAACCTATTTTCTGTCGAGAATCTGCTCTTGATTCAACTCAAGCGAAATGTTGATATTGGTTTGTTGAGAATGCGTGGACAGCTTCATGTTAAAACGAGACGATGGCGAAGGCTAATGTGACGAAGAGTTTTCACTTGAAGGCCTCCAAACGACTTCAATAACCCATGAATTCTGAAAATGAGGTTAATTACGAATAGTCGGCATTCCATTGTCGCTGATAATTCCTTGATTTTTTAACTTCGATAATGTCTCTACGTTTAGACCTACTGTCAATATTGACACGGCGTTACTATGCCGGGTAATGCTGGAGTTTCATTCCAGCCTTTAGTACCTTGGTGCACTCATTACCGAGAAAGGAGAGACTTAAGAAAAGAAACGAGTAGATAGCCGAGACGACTTGCATCGTTAGCGAAAAATCTTCCGGCGAGATCCCCAAGATCCTTTCGAGCGAACACATTTCAAGACTCAAGCGAAAAGATTGCACTCTTTGACGGCTTCCGAGAAATTAGGAGCTGCATTAATTGCACTTCCACATCATCCGAATGAAATCGCTAAGAGGAGACGCAAAACTCCATCCTCGTCAATACCGGCTATGTTATAGGAGTACGCACTCCTATAGTCTTATTCAATTTTCGAGCTGAAATATTAAGGTATTAAGTATTAAGTCGGAATATTAATTCCTGTAGAACAGGAATTAAATTACTCCTCATACACTGAATGTAAGCCATCAAAACAGCAAATCACGGCAAATTCTTCATCTAGCAGTTTTAATTGTAACCTTGGAAACGTGCCGGCTTTCACCATATGGCCTCTGGTAAAAATCAGAGGTTCACGTAGCATAATTTTTACCGACTCAAACCCCCCCCCCCCCGCATCAAGCACGCTCACGCATGCACAGAGAATCCGCAGACGGATTCCTTCCTTTTTTATGATTGTCGGAACGACCTGCTGTTTTAGTCAACATGTCATGGGTTCAAGGGATGACCTCTGCGATGCAGGGATTAAAAAAATTTCACCCTCACAGGCATTTTCCTTCTTTCTTGACGTACAGACAAAGACGGAGGGGAAGTCCTTCGCTCATTTATCCTTCTCCATCCTGCAGTCGATTGCTGCATCATTACGTGATTTTTTTCCTTGGGGAGGTAACAATGCGGTCGATCCAGACACAACATGAGTGGATGTTGGGAAGCCTGTCATTAGATAGGGTGGGGTAGGTACCTGTACCAGCCAGATGGAAGATGGAAGGGAATGGAAAAAACCTCCGTTTTCCTCCATCTGGACTTTGCCCTCGAGGAATTTCCCCTCGGTGAAGCACTTGAGGTACACCAGGGTACTGTGCTCCTATTTCCGTCCCAGTTCTCATACGTCCTAAAATCTTTCTATTCATGATGGAGTTCTCGAGCCTCGCCCTATCTCTCTCTCTCTCTCTCTCTTTCTCTCTCCTCCCTTTCTCCCCTCTTTTCCTATCTTGCGCGTTCTCTCTCACCCCTTTCCATGGCAACCAACGGACCATAGAGAGAGAGAGAGAGAGGAAGAGGAGAGGAGAGAAGATTCGCAGGCGCGCGCCTCCTGCGCATCAGGCCTACATGGTCAAACCAGTTCTCATTTGAACACCAGAAAAGTAGTCAAAAATAAACCCTTTGTCTTGGTTGGGGTGTTGGTTTTGAGAATAAGTTTCACGCATGTGTGTTCATCTCCCTCTCGACACATCATTTGCGTCGTTAATTGCGCTCATCCAATCGGTTCGCTGCAACTCCAATTAAAAACCCCTCCAGATGAAGATGTGCTTTCATATATGAACGGAGTGTTCTTCCCTACACTTGTGCCGCTTTTTCCTCAGGATCTTCCTCAGGTCCAGTTGCCGTGAGTTATCTCATCTCTGTTTTCAACCTCCCCATCCCCCTAAGCATGATGCTTCAATTTTCCATTTTAGATTTAATGTCAATGTTGCGGCATATGAAAAGACCTGATAGATATCTCGACTAATATGTGCGTATGTATTACATTCTACGTATGTATTATATTTTATTACATTCTAGTTAATTCGATTCCATTTTTATGGATAAGCATAGACGTAATACGACCATACATACAATTATCGTACTTCCTATAAAACACCAATGAAAATCCCTATAACAACGACATAACTACGTGCACGAACTAACTGGATATAATCGATCTTTTTGGGAAGTGGGTCCATGCAGAAAGATTACGGACAAGAAATCGAGACCTGAGATCGTGAGGGACAACTGATATATATTTATCGAGACTCATCCGAGCGGAATAGGCGCTGAAGCAAGAGAAAGGCTCTGCTGATGAGCATATGCTCCCTGATAGTTCCGCCTCTTCACCTTCGCTAGGTATGGTTGTGAGCATGCGACTAGGTTCCTTTCCAGCTTTATTAGTAGGTTCTCGAAATACAAGTAGGTATATACACTGCGAAATCATTCATTTCTCCATTATATTGGTGGCCTAGGACCTTCTAAATAAGTAAATAAGCGGAACTAGAGGGCAACAAGTCCAACTATCATGAGCGTCATAAATGCTGCTCACAGTAACAAAGATTTATATTTATTACTCGCTCACTCGAACGGAACTTTAAAAGCAGCTCATTAAGTGATATATGTGAGAGTTGAAAGCGCCGTCTCCAGGTAGTAGGCAAACACGAGTCTCTGGTTTAGCGGAGTCCTTTCCTTGGAAATGTTTTACGATGAGACCCACGGACCGAGACACGTGTTTTCACGCGATGAAGAGAGCTGTTCGGCCCCATCCATTCTTCTTGCGCGAAAGCCGAACAGCTGTGAAATGGAGGTGGAATTCATTGTTTCTCGTCTATGAAATCCAGGGCCATATTGGTCAGAAGGTGGTGATTTCCAGCAATGTTCTTCTTCAAGAACATAGCTCACTGTAGCACATCTGGGTGATGAGGTTCGTGAGCGAAGAACTAGGCAGACATATGAACTCTTTTCAAGTTTAGAGCTTTGACTTGATCTAGAGAGAGCAGATTCTCAGCTTTCAGATGAGAGCAAATTGCACGAAAGGAGTGAGTAACCAAAGGTCCAATTTTCAAGTTGAAGAGTCTGATGTTGTTCGTAATCTTGATGTTCTCCCCTCTGAACTGAAAAGCTCTCTAAGCTAGGTAGTCTCTCCTGAATTTCATCTTTTGGGTTTCCGCGACCTTAACTTTCAACTAATCATCACAGAGCCACTCAGTCATTCAAAGCAAGCAGTCCTTTCTTGATGGCATCTACTGTGACATCATGAAAGAACTAAGTCGTTCACACATATCCGTGCGTACATACATCGATAGGTATATGCCTCATGCATTCAGCGATAACCATTCGACAGCAGGGTTGTAGTCCAATTTTTTTAAGTGCTGAGCGTCCTACTGTACCCGGAGAACTGGGGATTTTTGCCGGATATTTATGCTCATAATAGGTGACAATCGTAGGTAACAATATTTAGCTACCGATATCAAATACGGAAGGCAAAATTTGGCAAGTTTCAGAGGAAAATTTTTCTTGGTGCCCAGCTCCGCCAAGCCTTAACTGCACTGCACTGCCGATAGGGATCATGGATATCATTCATCGGCCAAACTTTCCTATGCAACATTTTATAGGGCAAAATCAACTCAAGTTAAACATGAGAAATATAAGAACCAATCAAACCATTGCCAGTCTTGATCCAGGGTTCACAAAGCAGGTTAAGTAACCATTTTTTTAAATACATTCCCCGATCTCTGTGCTTTGAGAATCTTGGCAATAGAGTGCCTCTATACTGTAGGGAATCTCCTCATGCAAACGGGTTTTCGCTCCTCGTGCAAAAATTTATCCACAACCATCATGATGTGGTACTGCTTTCCTCTCACAAGTCTCTGCGCTTATCAAGGAAAAACTGCTCCGGATTTTTGAGTCGCTAAGATTGAAATTCTCACCGATAACAAGCCCTCAAAGATTACGATATACTCTCGGCGCATTTTTCACTCAGATGTTTGAGAAAAAATAGTCGGATGTGATTCCTCTTTTACCAATAATGGAGATCTTACAAACATTTCCCATTGTCACCATCCAATATACTTATGCCTATTCCTACATACCTCAGATAGTGCTGAGCAGGAAATATATTCCTCTGAAGGATTTATCATTTTTTCAAATATAGTACGGTACACTCTTAAAATATACTGAGCGCTAACTCCACCTTCCCTCCTTTTTTTTTTTTTTTTTTTTTAGTCCTGACGAGAGTGGAAAGTTAGGAAAAACGCTCCAATTTTCATTTCTTTTTGCTCTTCCCGAGTAAAAAGGAGAGAAAAAACCAAATGAGAGGAAAACTGGAGATAACACTAGCTTCTTTTCAAGAATGTACACGTCTTACATAATAATCTACTGGTATATATTAAAAAAAAAACGCTTTGCTCCAAACGTTTGAGCTATTACAATAGCCACACGGAAACGATCTCGAGTAACTGACTAAGCAACCTGTCGCAGGCAACAACCCTCCATCAAGCAAAATGTTATTTTAGAATGAGAGTTTAGATTTCTGCAGCCTAAAAAAGAACAAGCCTAGATACACAATTCTACTATAGTTACATGTATATGCCATTGCCTATTCCAAAACACATTTCTATAAGATCGAATGCCTATTCAGGTGGTAAAACGAATGAATGACCTGTCGCACTTTCATACTCTTCTGCTGCAGAACACTATTTCTGCAGGTAATTGAAAGAAAGTTCGAATATGCAAATGTCCTGTGCTAAATTGTGATAATGCAAAGATGAAATTCCTCATTTGCTCCTCGAGCGAGTGCTCTGGGCGTTAACGGTATAAAACAACTAAAATATTTAGGCCTACAGCATTTGCACGTATGTCTCGAAACGCTCCTCTTTGTTCCATCTACACTATAACCTTTCCGTAGATGTGACAGCGGACAATGTGGCAGAGAGCACAGGCAAAATGCCTGATAATACATCCTTCAGTTCTTGCCGTCTGGTGATTCAATCATGAATCTTCGAACATTGCATGCCGAATAAAATGGGTGATATGTATGAAAAAATGAATAACGAACGATGTAAAATGATCGAGGATAGCGAAGAAAGCCATTCAGTTGAGATGGGAAAGCAATTCAGCAGGAAAAGATTATCATCCGAATTCCCACTTATTGGCCGGGCCAATCCGAAGCATTTTCTTGCCTGACACGATTCCCAAACTCTTCTTTTAGCCGTTTACAGTCGGCTACACCTCTTAGCACCTTCAGACATTTTCTATTTCAAATTTCAAGATGATTTAATCTGAAACCTGAGTCATTTCTGGCCTTCTCCCACAGCCCTCAATAATGTTGTATCCTTGCTTGGATCATTTGCTGATATTCCCAGAGAAACTGACGAATCTTCTTTCCCACTGCAGTGGAATGCAGTTCAACTTTGTTTAGCTATTTTTAATCAAGTGGGGGAGGGGAGACTGTACTTGAAATAAGGCATCCTCGGCAGGAGAATAAGCCCGAGAATCTTCGATGTTCAAGTTATTTTTCTGACCGACGATGAGACTAGGACAGTGAAATTCTCCTCGAGGATGGGGCAAGTCTATTCACATAAGACAGAGGTGCTCACCGTGAGGTCCACGGTGGGCTTCTGAGCGGGCCACGAGGAAATTAGGGAAAAGACCAAATGAAAAAATTAATGTGGCGCATTCAGAGGGTGAGTGCCCCTCCTCCCATCAAGGGTGTAGAGACATACTTTAGAAGCTAGAAGAGTTCCCGCTTCACATCTCCTTCCCCGCCCCCCACCACATCGACACCGACCATTGCCTACATCATGGTACAATTTCTCGATTTTGCGGCCCGAGGGTTCGTGACCCACAGGCTGTACAACCCCAACGAACCAAAAGTTTTGGAGCCTCTGGTATATGAAAAAAGGATTTCAGCTGCTCGCATAGGCGGAGTTTAGGGTGTTTTGGGGGTCCAAGCCCCCCATAATTATTGGGCGAGGGTGGGGGTAGGCCCGCTCTTCCGGGAGCCTCCGCCTATGGCTGCGCGGAGCTCTCTTGTTATCTGGTTCCTACATCACATACGAGGCGAGGGTCTCTCAGACCACGAGAACGATTTAAAATCTCTGCATGTTATAGACATGCAGAGGTCCTGAAAATATAACGTCAGACTCATTCCAGGGACCTGCTCCTCGCCTTTCCGAAACTCCGGTGTAAACCAAACAAATCTACTTTTAAATTGTTTGTGCGCGTCTATAGCTCGCTCCTTCCTTCTAGATTTAGATAAGCAGCCGTCATTCGCTTGAACCTTGCAGAAAAATGCTTCAACTTCATGTTTAATGCTTAATGCTTCAGATTAAATTCAGAATTAGATTCAACACTGCTGAGAAGCAGACTCAGGAGTGCAGCAACTTATCTAGAGCTGAAGAATTCATCAGAAGACGGGCATGTTTGCAAAGGATTCATGAACTCTGCCACGTGGTTTCATTCACCCAATGCGTCTGGTCCTGGAAATCACCCAGCTTCGTCTAGACTCACTGTTTAGAGTACATGAATCCTATCCCTCTGTTCTGATTATCCGCGAATGCGTAACGCATGCATTTAGGTGAGAGATATAGAGCGGAAAGAGACTGAAACTTCTTGGGGACTCTTTTAGAAAAAATCACCATGCATTTATCTGGTTGAATTTTCACGATCTCTCCAAGAGGTGGAGGAGCCTCGAAAGACATTGGACACAAAAAGTTTCCACCAGAGCTTCAGTATTAGAGCTTGACTAACCTAACGATCGTGCTTCCAATCTCCTTTGGGCTAGCCGATATTTCGACCAAGAAAACTAGGTGAAGCCTGACAGTTCAAATATCCGACACTGTTTATGATGCTGGCAAGCCATTTGCATTCAACAAATACATGACAACACTGAAATGAAAAGGGTCACATGAATGAACTAGATACCTTCTCTTTTTTTTAAATCGTTTTTGCTCAGGTCTTTTTCTTTTGTTGTACATGCTTGAACTTTAATTTGTATCTTGCATGATGTCTGATATGAGCAACATACATTTGCACTCAGACTGACGACTTCGTTTCATTGATAATGGTGGAAATAGAGATATTACACCGAGGCAAAAGTACTCATTCGGATATCCCAAGGGATAATTAGAGAATGCCCTCATCAACAACTGACTTGAGCTTTGAAATTACATAGTTTCCCAATTATAATCGCAAAATGAATGGATATATGGGCTTAAAAATAAAAAATAAAAACTTTGGGAGTATTTCCCATGCGGATGGTTTAATTCGTTTTGATCCAACGCTCTAATTTGTCCAAATGCCTTAATGACCCTCCGCTAATCACCCTTGATGATTGCTGAAAAGTAGACGTTTTTTTTTTCGTCCTAACCAAGTGATTCTTCCCGGTCGTGAAGATCTCGGGTCTCTTGGTTGAAAGTGCAAAACAGGACTGGGAAACCGCTGTGATTCCCATCGTTGGACATTGAAGGACAAGGATTTCGGATTGCGAGGAGCGCCTAATCAGACGCCTCAGCGATTTCCGCACCGATGTCAAGCAGTCTCCCGAAACGTTCGTATCAAGCAACTGGCCACGACGTTCGAACATTCTGGCTAGGTTCCGAAGAGTCGCCTCTCGGAATTCGTGCCAACTCATTAGGTGACGCATCCATATGAAGGGAGGGGGTAACGATGAGGATTTCCAGTCGAGAATACGAAATGCACCCTTCTGAACCGCGCCTATACGACTTTAATGAGCACGGGACACCCGTCGATAATGGAAAATGAGGAAACTGGATGGCCCCCTCTCCTCTTTCCTTGATTATGAGGAAAAGGAATCGGCGAGGGGGCCCTGCCTTCCCTGCGATTCCATTCCCGTTGGAGATCATCAGAGTTCTGCCCGTCGCTCCACCGTCAACTCATCACCATCCTGGCATATTGCGTATCAAGAAATTACTCACTAGATTAGCGGTCATCAAACGCCTGAACCTTGCAGGAAAATCTTCAACTTCGTGGTTAAGTTAAACTTGGCGGGAAAATGTGAGAGAAAATCCAAAAGTTTTGGATGTTCTAATGTAAAATGAAAATCTTCAGGCTACTTCAGACTGTGAAGGAAAACTTGAAAATTTCAGCTGCCTGAAATACTGCCAGATACTAAATTACAGACGAAGTACTTAATATTTTTACCTATCCACAAGCAGGATGAAGTCTTCATGAATTTATCTTTTTAGTACCGATGAGACATTCTAAAAGGCGGATTCCGCGACAAAAGCTGGATGACCCACTGTTGACTGCATCGCGCTCACGAACAAATTTCCAGTCCTAGTCAACCTCTCATGCTTTGCCTTTTGGCTTTTCCAGCAAACAGGTTCACATTATTAGGAAACCATCGATACTCTTCCATACAAAACGGTTCACTCTTGACAATCGGGATTAACTACCACATTTCCGATTGTGTTTTACTTAAAACAGAAGTGTAAGAAGACATGAAATGAAATGAACACTCAATTCATATGTATTTCAGATTTGTTTTAATTGCCAATTTTGCAGGATTCCGTTTCCAAGAATAATCCATCGACTAACAAAAAATGAAACCAGTTTACCCTTTAAATCCCACGCCCGAGTACTAGGTATACTCGTGATCGCACGCACGCAGCTTAGGAAACTCGGGAGTTAAAGGATTAAAAGTGGAACCGGGTTCCAAATGCGAAAGCGCAACACCTGACAGGCGTATCTTACTCCGGCAGCCTTGATTATAGTCCTTGAAAAGGCATCTACCCTCGCCTACAATATCAGGTGGCACCGTTCCATTCCTCAATTCTCTTTATGGCCATTGGGTAGCAGAGATAGAGAGCAAGCGAAGAACCATTCACGCTCTTCATCGAGACTAATGAAATCGTCCGGAGACTCCCTTAGGAGTCATCGGAGGAAGAATGATGCGCGGCTCAGTCTCCCCACCTAAAGCGTGAGGAAAGGACGAGTCCAAGTTCCTTTTTACCTCTTTTAATTCCGTCACTCCATTATCATCGGTTGCAAATGCGGATAGAGCATTTATGATCGAGTTCAATGATGGAGATTAAAAGACGGAAAAGGAATTACTGGTGGCAGAAACTTGAGCCACAGCCACAATCCCTAGTTACAAGGAATGATCAAAGCGAACATGCACGCAGCTTTTCACGAGGGGCTTCCCTTCCCCCAACCAAGTTTGCATATGAAAAGAGAAGCTCGGAAACCTGCACCCCTGGGCAGGAATAATGAAATCGTTTGATCTCAATGCCCAATTCCTCCTCTTCGTGCCCAGGGGAGAAAAAAAAGGAACTGTCAACTGCTTTTTTTTATATTCATTCTTCCTCGGACAACCGGTTGCATGAAAGGGTTGAATATGCGTTGGGGCCTGGTCATGAAAGCGAGCATCTTTCCGCTCCACTGCATATGCAAATCCCGTCGCCATCTCTCGGTTGAAGTGAACAGGGATGCCTCAAAGAGAGCGAATCATTCATAGCTGTAACTGCCGAGCCATGCCGTCTCACTCTACAAAAAGAGCAGGTTCCTCTGTTTCTCTGAAACCCCTTGCTGAGCCCCTAAGACCGGTGCGCTTCTCCCAGGCTAACGCTCGTCCTTCAGGGGAAGCCCGTCATGCCTGGGAATATATTCGCGAGTTGTGTAAAAAAAATGGCAGGAATCAATGGGGAACTATCACCTGGGCCATTCTCCCTAAGACGACTAGAATGTGAGCTCGACCGTCTCCGATTTTGATTGAAATTGGCAGCGATGTAGATGAAATAAACGATTTTGGAATATCTATTCTTTTCAACTTTCTAAGGGTATCCGACTTTGAATAACACCTGGTTTTGGCGCCAGGTGCCCATCCAGACAGGAACTGTGCGAGTGTTTCAGCAATAACTTCTCTCCTAATTACGATTATATGATGATTACGATAATTACGAATAATTCTGGTGTCATTTTAATCTTGAAAATATCCTCTTCCCATTAGTAATATGCAAAACCTCTAAGACTACACATAAATAATTCAACTCGACCAGGAAGGTTGACCAACATCAGCAACCAATGTCAGCAATTGCCGCCGAGAATCCAACTTTCTATTAGCTCATTAAAAAGCCCAAATTATGTTCTTTTCAATGATACCATACTTAAGATTGCCATATGATTGCTTTATGAGATTTGATCTCTAACTGCCCCCCCCCCCCCCCCCCCCCCCCCCCCCCCCCCCCGGTGCAGCCACTTTCATTATTGTATTCGTTAATCTCCTTGCACGGTGGCGGGTGAAGTATTGGCGAAGTATAAGCACATTTTCTTGGGCCATTACGCCATTACATAGCGCCATTACAAATATCATAGATATGTCTTGACAACCATTGCGTGACAACAACCTCCTTGTTGGGAAATCCCTTTGCCGCTTTCCAATTCGCGTGGGGCTCCCTAGCAGATGTTTTTCTAACCATTAGTTACCAAAGATGGCCTTGCACGATGATGCTGCGAATTTGCATGAGTACCCTCTCCATTTGCATATTTTACCAATAAAATATCTCACAATGGCATGAAACTGGCCGGAATCGCTCGACTGGCACACAGTACTCAATGCTGTCAATGACTTAGGAACGCCGAATACGGTCATCTATCTGAAACAGTGCTTAAAGTTTCATATCGTTTCTCGAAAGAAATGAAACATATACCGCAAGGGGTTCATGATCGAAGGAGATAAAGCTGCTGACTAGCCAGAGATATATGGCCAAAGGCCCGCTAGCCTTCCTTCGGAAGTCAAATTAAGACTTTCTCTGGTGATACCAAAGTCATTCTTCTTGACTTGGTTAAAAAAAAAGTAACTTTGTCATTCAGAATCCAGGGATATTCCAAATATTATGCTGGCAAAATAGAGCAGAGATGGCTTGTTTCGCAGGCAAATCCTTCCTTCCTTCGGGCAACTTTTCCACAGTTTAGTGCATGGAAAAATATGAACCTGAGTGCCAAATTGCTTCAGTCACCTCCAACAGACTAAAGATACCCTTAGAAAATTGAAAAGAACAAATATTTCAAAATGGTATTTTAAAATGAAATTCTCCTCATTTCTGCCGTCCGTGCTCTTTCGAGCACGCATCTTCTTCGTGCGGAAGACTGCTGGTTTGTGTTTTCAGCTTCGCCATATTTCCACAGAACGTAATGCATTAGTTACCTCTTGGCAACACGAGTGCCAGGACACTCCAGCTGATGGGAGAGTGCATTTTCGGCGATTGTGAGATGGGCTTCCGCGGTGATCACAATCAACAGTCTACAAATGTACCATGTCAATAAAATTCCACCGGTGCATCTCTTCATCTCTTACAGTCTTACAGCGTCTTTCGGGACACAAAAAGGAGACTGCGCTGAGGGTGCGAGCAGGACCGTGCTCCTGACGAAGATCCAGCAAGGTTCCCCACTTTCGAGGGTTCTTCTAGCTAGCTCTTCTTAAAATGCAGATAAATGATCTTGCAATTCTACAGTTTTGTGTTCAGTGCCAGAGGATATTTCTTTTATGCAAATCCATACGATAGGAATACGTGTATTCGCATAGGATGAGTCATGAAAAACGAGCCACTCCGAAATTCTGCGGTGCTAATGAGATAGCAACGTGATTAAGAGCCAAAAATGTGTTTATGTTTCTCTCCAGCCGTTTAGCCACACGAACGATTTGACAAAAGCAACTGAAATTTTATTATTGAGCTTAGGAAAGTATTGACGCGATAGTGGTTGGTGCACACCAGTTCCAGGCCATTGCTTCTCAGACAGTTCGTGAAAACGATGCTAAGGAAGATGAAGCAGCGGTTAAAGCCTATTATTTCCACAAATGATTTGGTGAGAGAATATTGTGCAATGATGTATTGCTAAAGAATGGAATACATTTACAGCCAACAGATTTATTCACTAGCTGAGAGAAACTGGTTCATCTGAGAAGAAGAGTGCAAAATTAGCCAAAGCTAAAAAGAAAAATAAATAACAATAATTGTGCTTGCGTGGAAGAAGTCATGTTTTCTCAAGATTATGATCTAGGGAAGCAAGAGTCTTAAATGCGAATTTCCATCTGAATCGGAGTGAGCCAGAGAGATCAGTTCTGTGGATTCCGAATTGCAAAGGGTGGGTGGGGGGGGGGGGGGGGGGGAGAAAAAAAAAAAGTAATTAGGAGAGAAGTTATTGCTGAAACACTCGCACAGTTCCTGTCTGGATGGGCACCTGGCGCCAAAACCAGGTGTTATTCAAAGTCGGATACCCTTAGAAAGTTGAAAAGAATTGTTACTCCTATTCAATGCTCCAGGTCCTCGGGACATTCGCGGGGTGAGAGCAGGAATAAAATAAAATTGCTTAAAATACCTGGTGAAGTAAAACGGTTGGAAGCAAAGAGATGAAAATTATAGGATGTTTAGAGTGGGGATAGAAGTAACTTCAAAATTACTTTGTATTGCTATCTGCTGTGGCATAAAAACAACATAATTTCTAAAAGAGGTACGTTTTTTATGCCTCACCCGGTATATGTATGGGAGAAACTTGAAGAGCTATGACAGCTGCAATCGCATTAGTTCCATGAGAGCATCTGATTTTTTTTTTAGAATCCTAATACTGGTTTCCTGCCTCATTTAGCTAGGACGTCTGGGAAGGGAAGTACTAATAATAACAGTCATGCGGCATAATTATAAAGAAGACTGCGAGGAAGTGAGACAAACAATCCGAAATGAACTTTCCACGATTGCTAATGATCCCCCATAGGCAGTTTGACCTGATGATCCTCTTCTCCCCCCCTTTTTCCATGCGTTTGTCTTTAGTGACTGTAAAGCATAGCTCAGACCTTGTGCATGTCTCAACTGTCCCATTCTGGGCAGAATCTATAAATGGCAGCTCTTTGTCACAAAGACCACAAATGGCAATGCCGTCAGACACACGTAAGCATACTCTGGCACAAAAACAGATCAAAGATTCTCGCTGAAACTCTCTGACTCGTGAAACGACAGGAAGAAGAAAATGTGAGTGTTGAGAGGGTTAGCTCTACAGTAGGAACTTTCCAAGAAGTACTTGAGAGCAAAAACATAGTTACTGCAAGGTTTTTCACAGTTTCGTACTTCACTCTTTTTTGCAGTTCTCGTCGTGATTTCTGATTCCTTCCGTGAATCGCAAAAGTTTGGATTTTTGCGATTTCTGATTGCAAGCATGGACGTATTTTGGTCCTTCTGTCTTTCCTTCTGATGTTCCGCTAAGTCGGGAGATCTTGATATTTCAATTCGGTGAATGAAAAAATCCGTAGGATTCTCACGTCATCGGAACTTTTGGCTTCCAGACGGACAAAAGATCTATATCGCTGAACTGGAGGACTTCTACGTATCCCCGCTCAACGTTCTGCTTTCTCCAATCACTGTGGAAGTTACCATGATGGATTGTGGGTGCTTCCATGGAATTCCATGAAAATTTCGGTGTCCAAAAATCCCATGGGATTTTCAATATATAAATCGAAATTAATAATCAATCTATTTAACATTGAGAGGAGCATATAGAAACGGGAAACAAGAAGTCGTGAATCGGTGCAAGTGTCACGCCCAGTAATCTCATTTTCATTTCTTGCCATCTCTCCATTTCCGCATCACGATCCTTACTTTTTTCAACCTCTACTGAAAATCTGGGAAAGAGAGGGAAGGGGGACTCGGACCAGAGGCATCTCTCGCTTCGCAAAGACGTGAAATAAAAATGTCCATCAATTCCTCTTCCTTTTCTTGGGACCACTGTCGTTGATTACGCAGATGGACAAGTACCGCTCGTTAAAGCCCCTGTGCTTCTTGATTGACGATCATGAAGGGAAAAATATTTGATAAAATGGTGTCACAGAAAGAGACTCCGAGTAATCCGAGATGAAGAGGAAGGATCGAAGGGAGACATGAATGATGCAATAGACCAATAGCCAGATGAAGCTCTTGCCCATCTTCCTATTTCGGTGTTGGCCCCGCCTGTCGGGAAGAAGCAGGCAGGAACGACACATGAAACCCCTTCGGAAGCCATCCAAGCTTATGAGAGGGACAAATACTGAATATGAATATCGATATCGGTGACTTAGTGAGGAGAAAAGTCCGATCGATATCTACGATTGGCTGAGCTAACCAGGAAATCTCTTTCGCCTTCGGAGAGTTCTTCTGCGACTAAGTGTGTATTCTCAGCCATTGGGAACAAAGCAAATGCAAACGATCCTCTTTTGAGCCAGAAGCTATTACATGACTGTGTTATGGGCAAAGAATCGGAAATAAAAGGAATCTCAACATATAAATTCAATTTTAACATCGACGGCCAAAATTCTAAGTCTTCTGAAACATATTTCATTATTGAAAGCAATCCTACCTGTATGAGGTGATGTGAGATAAATTACTCTCCTTACACTCATAATTTGGCTCCTAAGGATGGTTTCCATTTCGAAATCTGCCTTTGGGGTGGTGGAAAACAGAAGGAAAGTTTTTACGGAGCTTTTCCCGTACCAAACGTAGGCACTCGAGTCTTCATCATGTGCACTGTCACTTTCAACATATGCCAGCCTGTGCAGTCTCACGGGCAACGTTAGAGTTTCTACATTCTGCGCTTGAACTTCGCGGATTCTTTCCATGTGATCAAAACATTGATCAAGCCATTGGCATAAGCTTTGACATTGACATGATCTCAAAATATAAATAAATAAGCTGAAATAAAATTCGGAGAACGAGGGAACAATGCCGTGGTCCTCTCGAACGTGGGAACCATGCAGATAACCGCATGAACCGCATGAACCACTTCCTTTAAATGGCTGAATTGAATATCCATCAACTTCGTTCAACTCGAGTTTCCGGTTGAACCACAACTGTATATTCAGATCCATTCCAGCTGGAAAAGAGTTGGGAAGAGAAGCTGGGCTCAGGCTAGTTTCCAGCTGGAATTTCTCCATTGGACTGGATTAGCTGTTTCCTGCTGAGGTTCGGCCATGGATTACAGCTGTAATTCAGCTCAATTTCAGCTGCAGCATCCCACAATTTAAATCCCATCCAGATAAAAGCTATATTCTGGAAAAAGTTGGCAAAAGGAGCTGGAAATTTTCAGCTTGGAACCAACCCAGATCAAACATTTTCAAGCTGGAATAGGTCGGGTTTGCAACCGTGATCCAGCTGGAAAATTCCAGCCGGGATTTTACGTTGAGAACTGCTACAAATAGAGGGACATCGGAGGGTCAAGTCTCTTAGTGATTGGCACCCCAAGGTTGATAAGCCATCAGTCGAAATCGACCTCGACTATAATTGACTGCAGAAGGGACTGTTCAATGCCGAGACGAAGAGCTCCATCGCCCTTCAAGACCAACCAGTGCATTAGAACTCGTAACCACGAGTCCGGAAGCTGGATGTCGATGACCTCTGCCGATGCTGCTACGGCCTGTCTGGAGCGGCTTACCATTTCCTAAATGCCTGTCTCGAACTTGCCCCGGAGCAGTTCCTGGACAGGCTCAACCACACATTGAAATATGTTCTCTGATGTGTCTGCTGGTACGCCGTCATGGATGTTCCAGAAACGGTACGAATACCAACCGAAAACTGTAGTGGAATATTCTTCTACGAAAGTACCCAGACATTCCGATAACAGACCAGACCTCCCGATCTATATAATAAGGAGAATATCCTCCGGCTTGTCGATGTTAGCATACCAACTGAAACAAACCCCTAAGCCAAGACCAGAGTGAAGCTTGACAAATACTCAGGACTCAAAGTCAAAGTCAAGCGATTGTGTAAAGTGAAAACCACCATCGTTCTTTTCATCATCGGCACAACTGGCGTCGTCCCAAAAGATCACGAGGACTACGTCCAGAAGCGGGAAAGTCATCCCTAGACTTCCACCTCCGTACGACTGTCTTGGGCACCACGGCTTGCACCCTCCGCCGTGTCCTCTAGAACTACAAAAACATGAAGACTGCCCTTTGACCCCCTTCATACTTTCTTTCCCGGCACTCGCCGTGGAATGGAATCCCAGAATAATAATGATGTAGTAATAGCAGACTACTCCTACAACTTCCTGCTGGTCGGTTTTCCTATCAATTCTACACTATGTATTTTTTTAAATGTTAATTGTGCTTTTCATGTATGCACAAAAACATTCTCATAGATTCAAATTCAATCGAATAAAGTTTGAGAATACATTTTTTTTCCTGTCCACTTCAATATTGTCCCCTTTGCATTTACATCTTTGTGCGATGTCACACGAGCCGGTGAAACTAACAAATTTAATGAGGTGTTTCCAACTTGGAGTTAGCCTGCAATGAGTCATAGAGTACAGTAATTTTTACCTTCTCAATTCTCATTAGTCTCTGCGGTACTCTTCCTACCCTAAAGCATATGGCAAAGGCTGTTTTTCAGACGTGCCGCGCTCGAAAGCAGAAATCCATTAAAGTAGCCCTTTACAATAAAATGATAAGGAAAGCCAGTTATTTTGGCACCTTGGACCCCCTGGGAGGCTAGCCTATTACAAGGCATGATTGAAGGTACGGGGGGGGGGGGCATATGCTAGAACCCGCGCAAAAGGGCTAAAAAAAAAAAGGTCTATCGAAACCGCACGTACCTCCAGGCATTCACTCCTATTTGGTATAAATGTTTCACATAGTCTCCGTTGTCCTCGCACCGTATCATTAGAGCTTACCCCTTTTTTTTCATTATCGCGACATTTTGCTCCTAATGTTCCACTCCTCGAGGGCAGATAGAAGTGACAGAGAAAAAAAACGGTGTTCGCATCTGTTGGAGCAATTAGTGAAGATGGCTTCCGTTTCCCACGAGCTCCCTGTTGAGATCTCCTTCGGTCGGCCTCCCTCCTCATGCTTGGATCTGCCTAATGCGTGTCTTTTCCCGGGATCCGAGGAGAACTCGGATGCCTACAGGAGAGGCCATTTTGGCCTCGTCTGTAGGCTGAGTCCTACAAGGCGAGGGAGAAAGAGAGAGGGGGGAGGGGGGAGAGAAAGGGAGAGGGGGGGAAAGAGTGGGTGAGCGAATGAGTGAGAGAGAGAAAGAATGAGAATGAGCATTGATCGGATGATGGGTCGCGATGGGAGAACGGTGGGAAATATTCAGGAGGTGGGTGAGTGAAAGCCCGCCTACTATCCACCGGCAGCCACCAATGCCGTCCTGGATCGATGATTCCCTCCGAGCCTATTGGCTATTTCTCATTTTCCCTCTCCCTCGCCAAATCCCTCAGCTGCGCCCTCATCATCGGGCCCAGGGATTGAAAGGCAAACAACTCTGGATTGGATGTCTCTCGCTGTTTCTATCGGTCATCTTCCATGCTGCTGTTTGCAGCGGGCTTAGAGCCCGGTTAAGATCCTTCTCTCTCAGATTTGACTGGATCCCCCTGATCCCGTTGAGCGGAGCCATGACTCATCCCTCATGACTGATCCACCCCCTCACCATTCTTGAAACTTTCATTACTCACAGAAGGGATTTCAGCTTCCGGAGGAAGTACTAATGGAAAAGAACCTCGAAGGACTAGTCACTCCAGGGATGCATTCAGTTTGGCCTGGTTTCCCACCGTGAGGATCATCGTTTCAACTTTAATACTCGGATCTCATGTATGCACAGGACGCATGAGAATGAATGAACGAAAGCAGTATAACATCGATTTTCCGAACGTCAGTCATCCGAACGTTGGTTTTTCGACAAAAAATTAATAGAATGAAACTAGAGTACATGCACGCAGATTTGCCCTTATACTGGTAACTGCAAACACTAGTCATTAGACCACTGATCAATATGGAAATCGCTGGACGATCAGATGCTACTATGAAAAGTATCTATGAAGCTTCATTGGTTCTCAGGATTCAGCAACAAAGAAGTCCGTGTTATCATTCACTCAAGAGGTTCCTATGACAATTGCGGACGGAAGGGAGGTAAAAAATCATAATTTGTCCAACAAGCAGCGAACTCCTGGTGGTACCACAGTGTGAATGAGAACTTTGTCTAGACAGATTTCTTATAAAATTCCACGATCTGAGTGTTACTTGGAAAAAGGGAGCATTTCTCTCCTTCCATGGAACAAAAATGAGAAACCGGAGAAGAATAGAAAAAAAAAGAAAAAAAGAACAATAGGTTGCTGGGGCAACTGTGGGCAGGCTGAATGGAAGAAAAGAAAAAGCCACGAATCGACCTGCCATTTTCTTATGGGTCACATTGGGGTTGAAAAATAATAAATCGATGTATTCTCGATCGTCTGAAAAAAATCGATTTTCCGAACACTCCATGGCTTTGGTTAGTTCGGAAAATCGACTCTACCGCATTTAGGTTCCTTGGGCAAGGCCACCGCCCGAAGGCATATTCAAGCCCCCCTTCATGCCCAATGGCGCTTTTGCTCTTTGTTTTTTCCCCCCCCTTTTCAATGGATGGCTCTAGAAGGGGTGAATCTTATATCGCTTTCCGCACTTGAATCCCTCGACGCCGCGCGCCAGGTGGGAATTGATTGCGGCTGAGCGGGCCGTCGACCGGGATCGAGCATTAGTCTGCATTAGCCTCCTTGGAGGCACGCAGAAGCTCTTCTCACCGAAATCTATCAATGGACGAGCGATTTTAACTGCAATTCTCTCGATGAGGCCATCGAGAAGGCCGACGAAACTCTCTCGGGGTTCATCGAGTACATCGCGTATGAGTGTGATTCTCGTTCGAGAATCAGTGCGACGTTTCACCCCATCAAGAAATAAATAAAAAAGGTTTTTAACGACTTGTTGACGTCAAATCTCGCGTGACGAAACTCCTCGGCCGAGGTAGGCAATGAACGACCGGTTAGAGAAGAGCAAAAAAAAAAAAAAAAAAGAGGAGCGAGAAGCATGTGAGGTCTCGGGACGGCCATCATTTATTTCCTCATAAATCACTACGAACGCAGGGGCCAATTCTGGCCATGAACGCCATTCTGGGCACTTATTTTTTCATCGCGTTTTTCCCTGCTCAACTTATCACTTCATCACGAGTTAATTCGTCTCTCTTTGAGGCCCCCCCCCCCCCCCCAGCCCTCTGCATCTAGCCATCTTGTCATACTTTCATGTTCCTTGTTACTTATCGATTCGATGGACTTGATCGGATCGAGCGGATAATGAGAACGTGGGAGCAGGAAGCGAAGAATTGACTTCATTAATGCTCAGGCATTAATGAAGCCAATCGTGAGTCTTTAGAACCGAAGGAACACGTCTTTCCTTACTGGAGTTCCACTCCCAGATCGTAATCGTGCGCATCTATTGGATCCTGTACTTCCCATTTCAATCGCTGCCGAGGTGCCCTCGAAACCCATTCGAAACTCATCAGCTCGTTGAAAGGTACCGTGTCCCAGGGCGGATTCGAAAGGAATGCTCTCGAGTTTCCTTCCCGCTTGAAAAAAGGCACGACACACGACGGTAGACGTTTCGTTTACATCTAATCGAATGCCTCTGACGACCTTCGGAGAAGAGAGACCTTTGCCCGACGATCATCGCGATCGTATGGATCGGGGTCGCTTCGTTCTAGCATTAATCTAAACTCTTTTTCACTTCTCACTGGTTTTGCATCGAAGGAAAGGATATTTCCTGGGCGGAATGGGCTACTTTCGCGAACGAAAACTGGCCACATGACTTCTTTCTGAGGAATTCCTACCGTAGTAGAAAAAAAAAGAAGATGCTCAACGAAGCCTCGTTTGATAAAATATGAGGAGCAATCTTCGGGGTTAAAGGTCAAAGGCACTTAGGGAGATGGACCAGATGGTACGGTTTGCTCCATCTATATGCGTATATGTGCATATGTATAATATAGCCAGGAGGAAGGGCAAAGGAGGGTGTGTAACAGTGGAAGAGAGGCTCATTAAAATTCTACAGGTGACATATGCATACAATGTTTAAACACGAGCTCTCATGCGATGCACAGGAGCCGAGGGGTCCGGGTGTTTTCGTGACCGCTTTCTCCTCATCGTCCTCTTCAGTGAGTGTGTGTATGTGTATGTGTGTGTGTGTGTCTGTGTGTCGTGCAGGCGAATGCGTGTCCTTGTCTTTGTCGGGGGAAACTCTTGGATCGACGTGAGGCCTTTTATTTCCCGTATCTCAACCGAACACGCGAGGTATGGCGGAAATGAATGGGAAGAAAAAAGAAAAAGTCCTTGCCCCGCGGATTCCCCTTCCCTCTGCCGTTCACTCGTCTGCCGTGGGAGTCGAGCCTGTTTTAAGGTTTGCACGAGGAACGATTGATGAGAAATAGGATTAGTTCTGCGATGCCTTTATTCTTTGACGTACAGATGCCGATTCTCGTTGAAATGTTGTGCTAGTTCATATGTTGCTAAGTGTTTCCATCTTTTTTCAGAATTTCTTTGGGTTTCCTTTTTTTTCTTCGACCCTTCCCCGGGCGAAAATCAGCAAGGAGTTCTCGGATCAGAGGAAAAAAAATTCGAAGTGCCATCAAATTTTGTGCAAAAGTGAGAAAGTGTGCCTCGCCCAAAAAAGTTAATGGGCAATCGAGTGCTGCAAGTGGTTGAGGAAAAATAACATGAGGAATGACCAAGGTCAGGTCGATGATCATCAGTTGAAGAACGGACTTGAATGCCGATTTGAAAAATATCGGCTCTCAAGAGTTTCCGAATCGTTACTTCTCTGATCCCCATTGTGGCTTTTTTGCACTTTTAATCCTCTAATTTTAATTCATGGGCGACCTGACCTTGGGTCATCCTTCATCATCTGGCTCGTGTGTGTGTGTGTGATTTTTTGTTATAACTGTTTATGTCCATGGAATACCAGGGAGCAGCCTGGAACATCTGCTATACAGGCTGCAGCACGCAAAACATCCCCGTAAGTGTATTCAGGGAATTTATCCAATTTTGAAAAAAATTTCCTGGCACTCTCAAACTTTCAATTTGAGTCTATCTGATGCTTCCGTGAAAGAACTCGCTCGTTTTTTTCCCCCAGGAAAATCAGAGAGTCAATCCAAAAAAAAAAGTATGAGACGATTCCAAGGACAACCAATGAACAAAAATATTTCCTAATGCTCCCCCAAGACCTAATACAAGATCCCCATGAGAACAAGCATCTGTGCATCGAGGAATTAAGTCAAATTCAACCCCGAATTTTTAAGTCGTTAAGGTCGCACCGCCAGTGTTGCCAAATTTTCCGCTTTTGACAGGGAAGCTCCCCGTTTCCCTAACGGGGATCTTTTCCCGGCCAAACTGGAAACATACGGCTCAGATGAATTATGAAAATTTCTGCCGCAAACTTCATTTTCACCCGGGGTCCTTCGATCGAATTATTCTCTGATATTGAAAGTCCCGAAAATTGGAAAGAAGCAGCCTGCTTCTGGCTTCTCGTCGGGTGAAACCGTTGGCTCCCGCCGACGCGACTTGACGCAAGAGCCAGGCCGTCTTGGGGGAAGATCTTTTGGCTCGCTGCCTCTTCTTATCTCGTGTCATCGGCGCGCTTGTGAATGATTGATTCATGGGGCTTTTCTTTCGGCCGACTCTTCGTTCAAATGAGCTTGCCGAGTACAAAAAAACTTGAGGTTCCCACGTTAACAAGTTTTTTTTTATATACAGGCAAACTGGCACCCATTAATCTAAAATGTAAAGCAGTCATAATTGCCTATGATAATATAGGAATTTATCAAGGCAATTTTATCTCCGAGACTGTCTGCCGTCTGCGCTCCCGCTTATTGGAAGCGCGCGGAAGGGAAGCACGCGGAAGGGAAGCGCGCGGAAGGGAAGCGCGCAGAAGGGAAGCACCTGGCGAAGAACCGAGAGCAAATGGCTTCTTTCGGATTTTCCATTCTTCGGCTTTCAAAGTCATTGCATTTTATGAATTCAGTGAATTGTTTTTTTTTACTAGGTAGGAAGTTTCCTTAGTCATCTGCGGTGTCATAAAAGAAAAGAACGTTGGGCTCGCACGATATCAAATGGAGATATTAAAAAAAATGAAGTGACACCTTTTTTTAAGCGGTGTATGTCTGATACAACGTCGCGGCGAACGCTCGCCCCTCGCTGTGTGCCTTTTCTTTCATCTCCAATCATGCTTTTTTTTTTTCCTTTTTCCTCGTTGACTTTCACAGCTTTCCGTGGGATGCATTTTGGGCACCCTAAATTAATGAGTTCAGTAGCGATCCGGTTTTTATTATTATCGCCACTGGTAATGGCGATAATAAAAATTCCTACTTTCACTGAAATGACTTCGGTTTTCCTGAAACTGCATGGCTTCTTCACCCATAAAAAATGTTTTGCGTTGTAATCTACGTTCGCCTCATTGGCGAAGAACAATAGAAATGAATGCAACCTGACTGGTCTCTGGTTAGTCGCTGGATATTGCTTAGAAACAGTCAGAGCAGATAATTTCGAATATATATATATTTTTTTAATTCGCCTCGCATCGATGCTAGGCGAATAGCGTTTCGCGCATTTTGGACCTGCCAGGCAACCACACGTGTTCATCTGCGATAATTCTCAACCATTGCAACCTGGCTGGAGTAATGAGCGACATCGTTCGAGGGGATTCGCCTATTTTAATTCGGTGATTGCACGCTGGGAAAGCGGTCATCATCTGAACTGCTAAATGATGATGGCGAAAACGAGAACAGTTTCGTGATACAAAGTTTTTTTTTGTTAATGATAAATATCAGACTCCCCTTTCCCTGGGAGTTAATCCCGAGTGGAAATTCTCGGTGAAGAGTGTATTCTACCCTTTCTTCATTTTTCCATCGAGCCTGGTATGTGGGCTTTCGGGTACGGGTTAGCGTTTCTTTATCAGTTTAAGTTTTTCTTCGTGAGATGGGCTTACGCCGTGAGACCCGGTAACATGAAGTTTTAGCCCTATATCCTCCATCGCTTAAGAGATAGTAAAATAAATTTAAAAAAGCATATTTCACACATCTTTGAAAGGGCTTGAGGGAGATTGCGACCTTGACCAGGATCGTGCTCAGCCCTTTCTGTTTCAAGAGTTCTTTCACTCTCGTCTTGTCTAATCAAACTTGATCTCTTCATCATTAGGCTTTGGTTTCGATAAATGTTATACCTGCGTAAGGTCGTATTTCCACGATGTCTCAGGTTGCCGAGATACCCGCTCAGTGTTTCTATTTGAGTCTGGAAAATACACTTCGGTATCTGCTCCGTTGGTGAAGAAAATCGTTTCAAATATATGTGGCACCATAGATTGACTATTGCATGCACTCGTCCCATTATGATCATGATATGAACAACTACATGCCATCCTCATGGACTTCTCCTGTGACATTCTTGAGTCACTTGAAGAAGTTTGCCACTTCTTCATCTGGCGCCCCCCCCCCCAGTTCTCTTTTTTTTTTGCGGGACAGGCAGGTGATAGCCACAGGGCAACTGAACCTTGTTGAAGCGGGAAAGAGGTAGAACCTCCCACTCCATCAAGCGCAACGTTGCCACAGTGACATGTTGTGCCGACGAGATCCACTCTTGAAAGGAAGCTTAGTTCTATGCTAACTCGTTCTTTCATTCTGTTGAACAGCCTACTCCTCAAATCTTAGTTTCACTCTTATTGGCCGGATGCCTCATCTGTTACAATAGTAGTGGTTAGATGTGATCCAGTTTGGTGGTATGTGACGAAAAGTGCTGTAGGCTTGGTCACGAGACATTCTCGCTCTGCCCACCCAGGGACTTCGCTGTTCTCTGACTGCTCGCAGCACTCAAGTGAGTGCATCGAGTAAGAAAGTTTCTGAGTTAGGGCATGGTGAACGATCTGCACAACGGCAGAAGTGGATGACGGGAGACCGGGAGATAATTGACAGATATTCAACCTGTTTTTTTTTTTTTTTTTAGCAATGCAGCAAAATCGATTTCAGTCCGCAAGGAGGACTGGGGGGAAGGGGGGGGGGGGGGCAGCATCCTCAAATCAAGCACATACGACATTCTGAAGCAATCTCTTCAACTGAGTCGATGTGATCACACTCACGCTTCTGACTCACGCAGAAAGCTTCAGTTTACGAACGATACGTAGCAGCAACTCTTGTAGCAGTCAACCTTAATGAACACTATCCGCTTCAGCGATAAGGCATACTTTCTACTATCTGGATTCTGTCAATTAAAAACTATAATATACAGGGTCGTGCAAAAGTTCCCGTACACTTTGATTAGCGCTTCGATTCTCTTTAGGCGTCATAGCTCCAGAGAAAAAAATTCAAATAAAGACTGAAATTTACTATGATGAAAATATTTCGTACCAAAAATGTCCGTAGAATTAAAAAAAAAATACACTTCAGAATCGCCAAAAATCCGTTGATTATTGAAAAACTTAGATTTTTAAAGTGTACGGGAACTTTTGCACAACCCTGTATGTAGAGTAGAATCCAGACGACATGCTGGAGATTCCGAAGAGAGCAGCGAAGGTTACTGGTATGCACTGGGGAACATCCCCTGTCCATACTTTCTTGAAGGTCTCCATTTGTTTGAAGGTCTATATTACTGTAGTTTGAAAAACTGGGCATAGGCCAGTTCTTCCAAGGACAATTTTCGGAATTTTGTTTGGTTTGGCAAACCACTTTGCATCAAAATAGAGGAAATTCTAAATTATCCTCTCGAAAGACCTGAGTATCTCGTCATCCTCAGACGTACAAGATGGAAGTTAAAAAAAAAAGCCACAAGAGTAGGTGACTGGAAATGACCTTTCAACTATGGAGACTGAAAGCGGAGGAATAACCTTCTATTTCGACTTATTTTTGTTTCCATATCTTTGGAGGCAGTGGGAAAGGTTTAAGCTGTGAAACTAATTATCCAATCGCCCTTGGAGGAATTCTATATCACTGCTTGCATCTGTTTTTCCAGGTGTGGGGGAGTTGGAAAGGGCAAGTTGATTGGAGGATTCATGTTCCCGACGAGACTTCTTGGGCACTTTGGCTTTAAGTCTCTTCCTCAACCTCTGCATTACTTCACGAAGCATCTTGTTGAGGTAAGCCTGGAATCCTTGGTTGATCAACGATTCGGAAAATTCGAGGTATCCTAGAAATTCATTATTTCCTTGAAAGCCTCCCTTGCTCTTGAGACTGGCCTCTGCGAGGGGAGCCCTTCAAATTAATACAGGATTGAATTCCTATTTCTGTTGTGGTTTTTGCGATGGGTTTGTCATCATATTGAAGGATATATATATTTTTTTAACTCTTTGCCTCTCTCTGACACCTCATGTCGAGATGCGATCGAGGGGAAGTATGGGCTGACTTGGAATCCCTGCAGGAAATCTCCTTTAGCAATGCCGGAATCCAGTCACGGAGACGATTTTACCTCAGAAAGGAAAGTATGCTGTCAACAGATACGTTGTCATGAACGTTCTGACTGGGTGTGACCATACGAGGTATACCGGCAAGAAAGAGTGCGGAAAAAAGGAGGAGGAAACAGTTGCCTTTCCAACACCTGTTTGGCTAAGTATTGAAGATTCTCCCGCTCCCCTCCATTCCCCCCCTCTCTTTCCTTTCCTTCTCACAGAGATTGAAAATCTGTAAAGTCAGAGAGCCAGAGGCAAGTTGTTGGAGACCCAATTAATGGTGGGGAATAATTATAGGTCGTAATCTCTCCGTGATTTCGTGTTTCGAGTTGTTCCTTGCATGTTCATCCAGCCCAGAGGGGAATAGATGACTCAGCAGAGATTCGAGGAACTCAGCAACTAGTCCGTGTCTGAAATGCTCCGTTGGATACCATCGAACAGAGGCAGGAAGCAATAGGTGCAGAAGGAAAGTAGAGAAATTAACGTTACAAAGGGGAAAAGTAGGGGAAAATTGTGAAGACATATCCCGTCGACACAAAACAGAATAAGAATGGCATAGAATCATGCTTCGAAAAACGAGAAAACAAGACTGGGGAACAAAAATCGCCTGGGATGGCATGAGATGTTCAAAAGCATTCAGCCCTCACTTTTTCATGTGACCCCTTTCTCGTATCAATCTCTTTCTCTCTTTAATGTATTCAGAGATGGCGTGAGTGAGCACCACATTCAGTGATAATGGACGTTATAATTAGGAATCAAGATATGTCTCCAGTTATTTCTTTGAGTAATCTGAAGACTGCCATTAGGGAAATAGCTTCAGTACTGAAACCCTCCCACGGGAATAATGAAAAAGTAATGCAGCAGCGTCCTGACTTCTTGGAATTTCCCCGGCATGCTCGATGAATGAAAGATCAGCACAGCATCCACGGACGAGAGGTCTCCATGGCAGACGATCATGGAAGTGTGCTCTGTCACAACCTCTTCCAACTGTCGAAATTCTTCATATTTTACACGAGAATTCCTAGCGTTTTCCGGTAAACATGTTCATGAATGCTACTCCAGATTGCCATCGTACTGTGATAATGTCTACCTTCCTCTACCCTCAAGTAAGGTTCCAATGTCAACGGCGTGGAGTTGGGTTCCTTTTCCTGACTCCATGCCCATTATGAGAACTGGATGAGGATGCAGTGACTTTCGTGGAGGGCATGGCAGAGAGAGCTTTTTCCTTCGCAGGCGCTTCTTACGACCGATTGCTTTCTTGCTGTGCTCTTGGATGAGTGAGTGGATCCCACACGATTCTCAGTCTGTTTTGTCTCAACGGGCTTTAAACGTCAAGTTTCATTTGCTGCTGCTTTATTTTTTACGCAACATATTATAGGACATCTCTTTTCTTCCTCGTTGGAGTGACGATACCGATGAGGGTCATCAAAAAGTTTCGGGGTCGGTTCTGTAACTCCTTTATTCCTTGATGAAAAGATGTCACTTCTTGTAAATATATTATTTTCAGTCTTGGGGTAGGGGAGGGGGGGGGGGGGCTGCCGGCAAAATTTCTAGCTTATTGATTGATTTTCATTGATTTTTTTTAGATTTTATTTTGAACGAATTCTGACGCTTTTGGCGAAAGTGGATGAGGAATCTCCTGAACCATCTTAACAACTCGGAGTGCCGTCAAGTTTTGCATGAAAGTGGGCAATATTGCACACCTCAGAAACCTTGAGGGCATTTGAATGGCAAAAACTATTAACAGAAAGCGAGTCCTTTAACATGGATGACACAAAGTTTGGGCGATCATCAACATAAGCCAAGAAGTAGAACTTGATGGAAGCTGCTAAAAGCCGACTCGACCTTCGGTCGTCTCTAATGGCCTATCTTTTTTGTGACCATTTGTGCCTGTCCAATATCTACATTTTGGAGCATCTGTTCCAAATGCAACAACACACAATATGCCACGAGTTTCTTTAGAACATTTCCATCATTTCGCAAAAAAATGGCATGCCGCTCCGAATATCCAATTCTTTTTGCAAGATTCCTCACGCACTTCCACCAATTGCATCAAAGATGCAATTCAAAATAAATTTTAAAAGAAATCAAATGAAATCTGATAAGCAATAAATTTAGTCCATGCACCCCCAAGACCCAACACAAGATACTTCTGAAAAGTGACATCTGTACATCAAAGAATAAATTAGTCACAGAACTTTCGATCAACTCTTGAGTAAATGATGCAGGGGGGTGGGGTTAATCTATGGAATGGGTGTACCTAGCCAAATGGATGGGATTCAATATTGCTATTCAATATTGCATAGGAATCAATTTTTTTTTCCAATATTGCTTCCGATGTGTTACTGTTCTCTGGAATGAAAAAGCACCCACCTCCACGAGCTTTAGATCGGCCCTGTCGCTTTTCCTTAATTACGGTCATCCCGTTTTGCGCGTGTTCCTAGGTATAGTGGAGCATCCAGGAGAAAAAAAAATTTAAGTTTAATTATGTCTGTAAAAAATAATATGGCGGAAAATACTTTTTCTTGAAACGCTTGCTCTTCCACAGTGATTCAGAAAAAAGGACACAGAATGAGCTAATTCACTACCGAAACTTGTCAGTTAGGGGTTAATTCAGCGTTTCACTGAAAGTACTTTTCAATACCGCAAGTTCTACCTTTGTAGTTGCGGCCCATAACAGAATACCACAATTTCGATGCAAGTGAACCAGTACTTGTCGAAGTCGGTCCCTTCGTTTTTGCTACTTAAGCCGTCTCTTAAAGTTAATTGGTTGATGATTTTAGTTCAATATTTCCATTATTTGTTCAATCATGCAAGCCCATGAAGGCTCGCAATTTTTGTAGGTATCATAAGGCGAACCTCACTTTCTCAGATGAATCCAGTACTTCAACAACGGTAGATATCGTAGTCACATATGTTAGCACAGGATTTTCGTACCACAGAAAGACTATAAAGGCGAGACGAGTCCATCGGTGCCTCGCTTGTTCAATAGTTTTGAAGTTGTCTCTTGATTTCTCATTGATGTAAGTACGGGGGGGCTCCGAGACCTTTGCCTAAATACTGCATTTACAGTATCAGTATAGTTTGAACTCAGCATCGGTATAGATGATGACTTGAAAGCGAGAAGCATGAAGAGGTATCACTTGGTTTAACATATCTGGGATGTTATTTTGGTTGAACATGTTATTTTCCTTCTGCCCTGAAAATGTCCTGGACATTGACCAAGTGACACGTCTTTCTGATTAGATCCTTTGTTTCAAAGCCCTCACCTCTCGGCAGCTTCTGACAACCAACATCATCGATTTCTTTAGCGATGCAGAATAGCCAGGGAATCCCCCTGATCTCAATGTCTGTGAAAACATGAGTTCAATGTTGAAAGATGGAGTTGAAGATGTGATGCCTGTGGACCTTCCTAGCGGTAGTTTTTTCTTGGTTGCCTATTGGAGCACGCTGGAGTAGTTCTCCCAGTATCGAGTTAGACGTCAATTTCTACTTGAGTATGCTGCAGTCCTACCGATCTCGCCTTCAAGCAGTCATCCAAGCCATTGGTGGGAACACAATACTGAGATCTAGCCTGTAAATGTAGAATCGAGTACTTAATTCAGACATAAGGCCTGTTTTGCTTCATCATTACACGGACCTACTTCTGAGGGGTGAGGGAGCTTAAGTTTCGTGGCACCTTGCACTTAGCTGTGCTTCCAGTTCATGGTTAGTCATAGAAATCCTTATGCTGAGACTGGTCTTGGCTTCCTTCTCTTGTTCAGACCACCTTGGAAGTACTTTCCAGTGCTGGCAATACTAGGAATTCATTAATTGATAGGCACAAAGGTTCACCCACAGAGTAAGGCAAGTCCATCAATACCTCAATTCTTGAAATCGGTTCAGCAGTGTTTGCTATGGAGCATCAAGTTGATTCCTCAACTATAGGTCCGATAAAGTATTTACTGTACTCGTTAAGAAATAAGCGCCCTCAAAGATGCATTTTCTCAAATGTATTTAATATTCTACATCTTAAGATGTGTCAAAACATACCTGAAAGGCTCGGATTGTTTCAGTTTTCAGAAAAAGTACTATACAGCGTCACTAGTACTAGGAGCTCAGAACTTGAGACTCCAAAGTCGAGTTTATCCTCATTTCAACTTGTTCACATGGTTTCTATACTTTATGCACAGGAATGAATTAAGTTCAACTGGCAGGAGAAAAAACATATCCTCAATTGTATGCTTTCAGATCTCCGAAAGCAGTTGGTCTTTGTAACTTCGCGGACTTGGAGATCTTGGTGAAAGTAAGAAACATCGATATTATAGTTTTCACGACTGTAATATGCGAAGGTGGAAAGTGGTGTGAAAAAGGGCTAAATTATAAGACTCTTACTAGAAGCCACTATCATACCTCATAATCCAACCCCGAATCAAAGCAGATGGTCTATAGCGGACGCGGACATCTCCAGATGACGCAGGTGGTCTAAAGCGGATGCTGACATCTGCGAGTACTTACCGGATAGCCGGGGGATTGGATTGGATTCTTTTTTTGCATATATGGGGGGGGGGGGGGGGGGGGGGGGGGGGGGGGGGGGAAGGCCCCCCCCAGGGCCCCGGGGTTCCGGGGGCATTGTTCAATAGTTTTGAAGTTGTCTCTTGATTTCTCATTGATGTAAGTACGGGGGGGTAGGGGAGCGATGGAGGAAGGTCCCCTCCAGGACCCTAGGGTTCCAGGTGCCGGGTACACGGGCTACTGGGCCTGCAGGGCATGCAACCACATAGACCTACTGCACGCCCTAGGATTGTCTACGTCCACTCTCAGCAGGGACATATTCCGAGAATGCAGGACGGAATAATGTGCAACTAGTACTTCCACGCTATTACTTGATACATTTTCGTGAATATTCATATTGGATAGGGTTGGTAGGAATGTGAGGAATGGGAATGGATCTTGCCTATATCATAATGGCCCTCGCCCTCCCACTTGAGGATCTCCTCGTAATGGGAGGAGCACAGTCTCTCTCCCTCTTCCCCCCCCCCTCCCTTCATTTTTTTCCCCTCTCTCCTCTCCTTCCTCTCATACCACTCATCTAATGAGAGAATTCGTCTTTAGATAATGACCCTAAGTATTATCTGAATCTTGCCGTTTCACGCTCCCTCGTCCGGACATTCGGGTAGGTCACATTCTCAAGGACAAGGAACAATAGAGATGAAGCGTGGCAAGATGATGATGATGATGATGATGATAAACATCGTTATTAATAAAGCACTCAAAAGAGTGATTAGGCAGCTTTCCGTTCTTGCTGATATAGGCGACATGCAAAGAAGCCTTCACGCAGGCAGTGAATTGATCTTAGGGGCTTATTCGATGCCGAGCTTGCATCGCCCATCCCAGGGCTAGTGTGCTTGTGTGCACATACTGTCCCTTAGTTTAGAGAACTGTAGAGGTTGTGTTGCCGCTTCTTGCACGAGAGCTTCATTTCCCCATCCCCAACTTCTATCGACTTCACATCCTATCCAGTTCAGGTAAGGATTAAGCATGCAGGATAGGGATGCTCTTTAAGATGGAACAGAAAATTAATATGCGCTGGGGAGTCAGAGAGTGAGGGAGAGGGGTTCCCTGTGTCTTGATGATTTTCTCCTCTCCTCCCGTTCCAATTATTGATTATTAATATAAAGGAAAAGGGAAAAGGGAAAGCCGAATGGGGTAAGACCGTCGGCATCTATTCTAATGGAAGATGAATGCTCAGTCCAATAACCCCGTTCATCCGATGCATCCTTTCATTCGTGCCTAGACCTTTCTTCTTGGTTCTCTTCGAGGATTTTTTTTCCGCTTAGAACGCGAAGAAAAAAGTAAAAGACATCTTGCCTTCTTCCCTTAAGCCGACAACCCAAAATAATAAAAGGTGACGATAGGGAACTTTGAAGGTCTTTTGTGAGAGTGATCATCTTGTTACAAGTTGTAACAAAAGAACCAGGTAAATGCGATGAAAATTGAGAGCTGACAGGTTTGATTTTTTCAATTTTGATGAAAGTCGATACAGATACTCGTTTTATTCGTCTAAATCGCCAGGTGAAGCGAATAAAATTTTAGCCTGCATTGTCTCCAGTGACTGAAGATCGAAGGTCATTTTGACCTTCGGAGCATTTTACCGTAAGGACTTCCAAACTTTCTCGTTTGAATTGTGAAAACAACGTTCTGGACACCACTGTAAATGGACCATGTGGCCACACAGTTGCGAATCGGGTCAAGTGATCTTCAAAGGCATTGACTTAGTTCCAAATGGCCAACTTTGTAAGCCTGTAACTGGAGTTTTCAAGATGATATTCAAATTCTAAATAGCATTAGAATAACTCTGTGAGATCTATCAATATATGGCGTTTTAAAAAAATAAAAACAGCCGTAACACAATGCTATATACGTCAATATTGTCCGTTTTGACAGATTTTAAACTTACAATTTTATATCACAAATGCACCAGAAATAAAACTTTGTAGGAAGTTGGTAAGGCCATCTTAGCTTTAGAAATCTCTCATTTCTCGCTTTTATCTCTCTTTTCTCGCTATATCTCGCTTGCCGTAGGCATACTTCAAAAGAAAAACATCATTCGCAGTATCTGCGCCAACTGACAGTTGACTCAGAGTCACGCGACGCTGTACCGTGGGTCACGTGACTGATTCCTGCCTAGTGGATCTTTGCATCGCGATCACGTTCCCGAGAGTTAGGCCGAACGAGACCCTCCACTTCTTAAGGCCGATCTATCGGATGTATTCTGACTCGTGAGTCGAATGCATTTCTTGAGAGAACTGCGTTGAACTTCCTTCCGCTCTGAGTTTGCTTTTGTGCGTTCTGCTCTCCCTCCTCCATCTGGTCGAGTCGAGGTGATCATGAAAGACGGAGTGTCCATCGTCTGTGCTACCGCTATCGATCTCCTAGGAATTGTATTATCTCTTACTGTAATCCTGAAAATCAGGAGTCAACATAATATACACAAGTGAAAAGTACAAAAGAGCAACTTTGGCGCGATCATGGATCGACAGAAGGAACCATTTCAGATCAGATGCTTCAGGTTGCTCAAGGAATTCCATGGGAAGATTTCTGAAAAAGCCACAACTTCCTGAGCTTGAAATTGAGCTTACGACGCAACTTCCTAGCTCTCTGACCGGTTCTTTTCATGTAGTCTAACGCACGGAACAGACAATTTCTATTCCTGTGAGTGCAGTTCTTCACGCTTGCGTCCTCCTCATGCGATGTGCGTTCCCAGTCCTAACGAGGCAGCCGACGCGTGTAATGAACTCATTCGTGAAAACGCACCGTGTAGACCAGCTTTCAGACGCATTTGCAAAGCTGCTGGTGACGTGATCAATGACGTCATCCGTTCAGCAACCCTTTCCGTCCTCTCAAGAACGGGTAACCAAAACTCCCTGCAATCATTTAACCGGCAGCTCATTCCTTAAGTATTCTCTAATTACACATTCCGAGGACTCTCGGGAAAATCGATGCGGCTGTGCTTCGTGGAAAGGAACGTCTCTCCCATTTCTGTTTCCTGTCTATTCTGCCTCAGCCTCGTTTTTCCTGCAAACCCTCATAAAGTGAATTACGGTAAGAGGTCTTGTTTTTTGCGTTGCTGCCTGCTGGACAGCGTTTCTATATATTCATGCGAGAGGAATGCTACCCAGTCAAACATTTCTGAAGTATGCTCAGATGTCATATCACGGTCCCCTTCAATTATGGACTGGTAAAAATTATGGATATGCATTTAATTGATGCACAATGATGTACTGTATACCGATTTGTAACGTATCCAACTTCTTTTCGGGTTGGACTTCCTTTGCTTGATTTTCCTCTCAAAGGGTGCACCTAACAGTCTTGGCTCTACACACATATTCCTGTGACGAGTTGTTTCGCAACGTTGTTTTGCATAAAAGTGCGTATAGGCAAGGTTGGAATATTTTGCTAATTTTACTGTATTTTTTAAAGCATATTTTCCATTGTAAATCGTAGTATTCCTATCTGAGGTTTGTATTTTGGTTCCATTTGGCCTCATTTTGCATATTATTACAGCTGGGATGATGACAGAACCTGGCCTCGGTTGTTCTCCATGCGTTTCAGTACTTAATGTTTACTTCGATAATAAGTCGGAGATAACGCTTGCGTGCATTTCAATATTTGCGTTTAGGAACTGCCGTTTTTCTATGGATTTAATGAGTCACTCTAAATATGCCATTCTGCAGAGCATTTAAGGTACCTTAGCTGAATACTTGCAGGCATGATTTAAAGTTCTCTGAAGTCATTGAACTCCTCCCAATAATATACCATTCCTAACAACAAAATTTGAGGACTTTCCCCGAGTTTCTTAAGTGGATATTGTCCTTTCTTTCTTCGTTCATTGCTCGAAATTACGCTTACCGATCACGACGAATCCTTTATGGTTGGAAGGTCGGGATAGATCTCTCGTCCACTGCCTCTCCACCGTTCAGTTATTTGTTTGTTTTTAATATTTATTTTTAGAATGGTGTAATATAGCTGTATATCAATCTATTGAGGCAAAGAGAAACCTGAAACAATGGCGCAGAAAAAAGGTTTCCTGCTCTCTCATTTTCACGTATTGAAGGGCACCGCATTCAAGACCTTGAATGTAAGGAGAACTTGCCTGCCTGTACAGTCAAAGATAAGCCTATTGATAGGTGTAACGGTAAGATATCTGCGGGTGTATGCAATTTGAATTCTAGGATCTCATAGCCATTACCAAAGAGTGCTTATTATTCTGTATATAACGTTTCTCAGGTATTGTTTATTGAAGAATCACTGTAATAGACCGACCACCTTTAGAAATTTAACCTTTTCCTCCTTATGGTTCATGCATTGAGCAAAAATAAATATCTCCATTCTCATTAGATTTCAGAATAAAATTGTGAGAAATCCCGGAAAATAATTTTTTTTTTCCCTACGAAGAAAAATTCTTGCATGTGGCCACTCTCATCTTTTTTTTTTCTTTTTTTTTTTATTCCAGCGAAAATTTCCCGTAATATGCTTATTTGGGAAAGGTTGGAGATACGATTTGAAATTGTTTTGTAAATCTCGAATGGCAGACATCCTTCTGTGGCAATGGAGCTGATATTAGAATCGAATGAATGGTGCTAGGTTTGTGATATTTTTCTGATTGAGGGAAGCCTCTGGTCCCCCTGATGATTGCCTGCATGACCGACAGCGACTGCCACTCACCAGATTCTGGTAGCTCGCAGTTTTCCTTCGGCGTATCTATCCCACCAGGAATTCAAGGAATGGGCTTTGATGCACTGGTGCAGCCACATTAACCGTGGTTTCATCCAACTTAGCCTCGTCGACCTCACATCCAGTTCTCTCGCATCCTCAACAGGCTTCCTCTTGCCATCGCATTTAAAATGGCTCCTCTTTTAACATCTTCCCACGATCTTTGTAGCCTCAATTATACTCACCGACTCAGCAGTCACTTCTTACGTCTCCACTGTCTATGTATAGTCTCTTAATTCAATTTTTTTTTTTACTGGCACAAAGTAGGAAGGGAAAAGTGCAAAAAGTGCCCTTAATAGCCAACATGTCAATAGCCCTTTGATGTTCTGGCACGTTATCTATCAAGAGGCAAACTTTTCATGCTGATATATTCTATCGTGCTCACCGAGTCATCACGCTATTGGTGGAGAAGAACTCTAACGCGCCAGGGGGCATGAATATGACACCTGCTGGTTGTAAAACGCACGCTTGATTAACTCGCTTGGTATAGACGTTTCCTTAAGAGAAAATGGATTGTATAAAAAATCAAGCAAAAAATTTTCTCAGGATTGAGATTAGAATTGATTACCCTTTAGTTAGGAAGTTCTTACGCGAAGAGGTTACGCTCGATGAGAATAGGGGGCATAGTCTATAATGCTCTGCAAGGTATCGGGCGCTCTCTTTATTCAGGAGTCTTCTGTCATGTACGAAACAAGAACACGTGGGACCTATGGGCCTTCCGGATGAGGAAACGTGATCCGGAACAGCTTACGCTTCGCGGAAAAAAACTCGTAATTTGTAGAAGGGGCGAGGAAATTTTTTTACTGAGGCTGATCAGACATCCGATAGAGCCTCGACAAGTTGATAAGCCGAAAAGCCTCTACTTCCTTCCTTCTTTATACTGGCAACAGTCGGTCTCCGGAGGAAGATGACTTCATGGTAAACTGCCTCTCAATGGCAGAAGCATTTTATTTCAAAAGCGAGCTTCGCGCAGTAAACCGCTTATGTCAATAAGACAAATCCCTTCAAGTAATTGTTTACAGGGTGGCAGTTAATTATCAGTTAGTGAATTAAATTTTCTTTATATCTTGGGGAAACGTAATGTAAATTAGAAAAATATACTAAATCAGGAGACTTCATCGGGGATTTACGCAAAAATAAAAAATCAGGAATAGACCCAGCAGTCATGACTCAGGAGACCATGTTCCTTTGTATAACTATTAAAATAAGTCTTTTCTCTTTTATACTCAGGAAATCAGCGATTTCCTGAGGCGATTTCCTGACAAAGTGCCGATGGAATCAACTCCTTACTATATACATAGACCACGAGTAGGTACTTCGAAAGCAGATTCAATAAATAAGATACCGATGTTTCGTATAACCCTGGGAATGATTCCTTCCGAGGTATTATGTACTGATGTATTACTCAAAGTACTGAAAGGTGCTTCAAGATCGAACTAGAGCAATAAAAAAAATTACTGAATTGCAATTCGAAAAAAGAGATGCCGATTGACGCGGCTTCTGGTTGGGACGTGCCTTTTGGGGCCTGATCCAGAACGTATGGTAATAAATATATGCCTTCTATCCGAAAGTGCATTAACGTCAGTCCATGGATCATCGACGTATGGCGGCATCTCAAGTACAGATCTAGTTCTGAAAGTACTCAAAGGGTACTTATCCAGAAACGAATCAACTGATCCAGAGACCAGATTTCCGCTCAGGTTCTAAGGATGGACTTGTCTCTGGTCGACGGATTGCCTTTCAAACTGCGTCTGTCCTTGTTTTTACTTCAAATCGCTTAAGGGAAGCTCCAACTCATATCGCATTAGTCACTGTTGGCAAATGTGGACGACCAAAAGTGTTAGTTCACAGTCATAGTGCACCCCATCTCCGAAAAAACCTGTTAATTCGAAATTTTCCATCCTTGTGTGCCATCATCTGCTTGCTCTAGCCCTAGGGAGATGTATGTGACATTCCATACACGTGAAGCGTTAATGCCAGACTCGATCTCGGCATTAAGCTTCAGGCTTCCAACACAAGAATTCATAGTACGATTTGCACTTGCCTAAAAAATATGCGCCTTGACTCGTCGAAGAATCCAATAAAGCATTGATTTTGAAAAGAAATTATTCCACACATTATGTACCTGATATAGTGCTTTCAACATAGTTTGAATCATGTGCTATAATTTGTAAGTTATGTCAATGGCAAGAACCAAACATTCCGGTGAGCAACAAAAAAAAAACAAGGTATCGTGAATTTTATTCAAGTAAAACATGATTGTGATTACGATTTGTGCGATTCGTAAAGGCTTCAATGCTTTGACCCGTGTGCCAGTGTGAGTGGCGCAGATAAGTGAAAAATAAGGTACTTTTTAATTGATGGAGAGTAACGGTTATAATGAATTGGAAGGAACAAAAAAAGAGAGCTAAAGGAATAGAAAAAAAATCTCTCGATCTCTAATTGACTTTGGTAACGTCTTTAGAGCAATGTGACGCTGCAAACTCTGGTTGAAGAGCAGCAACTCAGGAAATGTACAAAACTAGCTAGTGCTCAATCTCTGCTCATTGCGATACGATTTACTCGTAGATTAAATTTGACATCAGTATATGCTGTCAAAATTCTTCACTTTTAAGCCAATTTTCAATCTATTCGTGCACGGCCAAGCACGCAACATGTTTGATTTGACGTGGATGACCCACCATTTTAACCGAAAAAAAAAAACAATCTACGCGCTTTCGATGTGGATGGTGCGAGGTTGGGTGGGAAGACGACTCAGTTTCGCGTCTTAACCTCATTCTATTTCGTTACCCCTTTCGCTTCTCCCTCTCTTCACCGACAGGGATCCTGCAACGCGAAAATTCCTATATTTTCATTTACACTGGACAGACTAGGGGAAACGCGACAATCCCAGGATGCAAGAATAAAGCTATTCTCGCGCTCTGTGCTGTGTTCCCTTTCCATTCAGCCTCCAATGGCGATGGCGGGGGGCGGGAAGGGGAGGAAAAGGGATCATAAGTTGGCACAAGCGAATGGAAGCAGAGTTCTCAGCTGCTCCCTCCCCATTCTTGAAAATCAATCACGGAAAGCACACAGGAAGAAAAAAATCTCAAGAGAAAAAGAATTCCCCTCCCAATGACGCAGCTGTGATATGGAGGAGATTTGCATAGCTAAATCAGGAAGGATTTTTTTATTCCCTTCGTCCCCCTCTGTTTATGGCTTTGTGTCACCCTGGGATCGTGTCGCTTCATCCGTCAGTCGAGCTAGAAGTCAGGTTTTTCACCGGACTCCAGCATCGCAGGCTTTTCCCATTTCAAAAATTATTCCATCCCTCTCACTTCTGTAACGGCTTCTCTCTCTTCTCAGAAGAATGCCATTTTGTCCTCAAACTTCGAGGAACGGAAACTCGTGACCAGAAACACTGAACGAAACTATCAATAGTATAGCCGAGGTCTCAATTTTGCAGGGGAGAAGTGAAGGGGGAGGGGGGGAGAAGCAGACTTACTTACCTTGAGAAAGCCGCATTTTTCAAGGTATCATACAACCTTTGTCATCTCGTGCAACAACTCCGGTCGAATTCAAAATATAATGCAAATGTTTAGAGATCAGTAGAATACAAAACATTGGCTCGCTGTCCATGGTCAGTACTGTCGAGCATCTTATCACATAACAGACGCATTATTTCCCTTGGCTTTCTCACTTTTTCAAGCAAATACAGAAGGGGTACGTCTTTCATAGCGCCAGGGTTGGCGACGCTCACACGTTGAGTCCTTTATGTTGCGCCTCGTCCATATATCTCTTGGGGGCCAATAAAGTCTGAAAAACCACCTGCCCCCCTCCCCAAATCTGGTTACGCCACTGAAACTGATGTAAAGTCGATATTATGAGCGGTGAATTATGCTGAAACTGAGAATCCCAGAGATTTCTCTTCCTCCAGAAGGGTCACGATGTCCTGCAGCAGGAAAGGAGAAGTGGATTTCAAGAGAGAGAGATTGAGCTCCAGTGTGAAAAGGGGGTGAATGAATAAAGGGAGAAGGCATTTGCCGGAGGGTAGAAATGGAAAATGGAATATGAAGGTATGCCGGGCCTCGGAGACACGCTTTACAGGCTAATGAGCCCGATGCAAAATGCCCGAGTTCCTTCTCGTCTTCATTAATTCCCGAGGCTAAAAGAACAGGTAAAAAGAGGGGAAGGAGAAGAAAAAAATCGGCTAACAGTTTTATGATGTGGCATTTTTTACATGAACAGACAAAGACAATGCGGACGAGAACGCAGCGGGCTACCATCCAGGCAGCTGTTGGCCGTTCCGGAGAGAGGGAGGGAGGAGAAAGAGAGAGAGAGAGAGAGAGAGATACTAGAGACCGCGTTGCATGCATTTATGAGGCTAGCGTGCCGTAAGATAGGCCTGTCCCTGGACCCCTCTGGGGGTCTCTCTCTCCGTAGACCATCTTGGCTTAATTCCTCTTGTTTCGATGACATCCTCTTGGATCGATGACACAGCTCAGCAGCATTCAAATATCCGTGGCCGGCAGTACTATTCGATTCCAGGCACGTATGTTGTCTGGGAGGATCTTATGTTCAAAAGCGAACGAAGACACACTATCTAGTCCTCAAGAAGTAATTCATTCCCGTTCCACGATAAGGTGCCAAATAGGGTTGAGGAGTCGCTGTAAAATGTTAACAATTCTCAGAGCAGATAAATGTAATCATTCTACTCTATATCGGAAACAAGGAAGGGAATTTTGTTCTTTTTTTTAAAGAAAATTTTTTTCCGACAGTCGCTTCGGGAACGTATTCCTGGAGTGAATTCGAGCAGACATTTCGTACTTCCGTCTGCAACATTTCTACTGTAATTTGTATTGCTTCAGCCTGAAAAAGAAAGATGCCATCACGAAAGGGTATGAAACGAATCCGAAAATGTACGAAGACTTTTCGAATTCACTGCAGAATTAGCAAAGATTCCAGGCACCCTCGGCTACAAATGTTTCCAGCCACAAGCAATGGCAACGTCGTCAGCAAGTAACTCCATGGAAATTTACCTTTTTTTTTACTGAAATATGGGGAGGAAGCAGAAGCAGGAAGACATTTAGCTGCTACACGCATGGTTTGTTTGTCACCAAAGATATGTAGCACCAGGCTTATGTCTGGGCTTGCTTTAGGCATCCTTATGACACACCTAAGTATGCTTGAGGAAGGACACATGAAGGATTACCATATTTCCTTCTCCGTTTATAATTTAATTCCGTACAGGCATGGAGGAAACTGGTATAGTAGCGGTTTATGTCCGGAAAGCACAACCAGCAACCGTAATTAGTTCCCTCCCTGCTAAAATAACGGTAACTGTGACTATTTCCTTTTCTGCCAAGCAACGGTAGCTGAAACTGATTCCTCTTAAAATGTAACGTGTACAATCCATGACCAATTCAATGCAAGGGCTAAGGAAGAATTTTCCTAGCCTTTTTACGTGAATAACTGAATTCAGCTTCTACTCTAATTGGATGAGGTGTGAAAAAAGGAGAATGAAAAACCGCCATATCCCACCCCAACATCTGTTTCATTTTGATGCCCAAGCTGCTGCTTCGTACCAGAAATTTTATGGAATATATCATTCTGATTTATAGCATCCCTCTTCCAAACACACCTGATCCCCATAGATCTCAGATCGAGCAATTAACGCATCATTTCGAAAAACTAAAATCAGGAATGGAGAAGCGGGGAGACGGACCTATTTTCCTTTCCTTCATAGACGCTGGCAAGAGTTCTCACAATTGTACATACGAAACGCAAAGAAGCCGTAGAGAGCTATCCAACTATATAGAATTCACGGTGATCTCGGCAGGCAACCCCGATCGATGAACGAGAAGAGAAAGGGGTAATTTTCACTCAGGAAGCTCGGATCAGGGCTCAATTTTTTTTTTTGGAAAGGCACATTGCATGCTATTGCAGCATGCAACATCTCGATTTCCGGTCCAGTACTCTAACCGTCGAGCTACAAGACCCCACTCATCCAATCAACTGCCCTAGTCAAGGATTTCCCATCTTAGAAAGGTAGCAGTACCCATTGCCATGGAATAATTATGAAAATTTAGGGTATTGGATACACCTTAAGAGACATCTATGAAGCCAGATCCAAGTCAGATAAAACTCATTGACGCTCACAGGGGTCACCGCATGATTTACCAAGTGCCATCGAAGCGTTAAGGAGGGAGACGAGGCAGCTGCCCTCGCCAATAAAAGCGAAAATTTTAGGATGGAAACTTCAGAGAATTGAGTCTTTGGGAGCTGAAAAGTCTACATGATCCTCCTGATGAGTGATCTGTCAATATCTGAGAAATGCACGTTTAGAGCACTAGAGTATTCAAATGTGGAATATCACCCGCGAAATTTGCTAGGTGAGGAGAGTAGGGGTGGCGACCAAAACCGAATGAGGGTGACCTCGTTCGCAACAGGGGTAGGTGGGAGAGTTCGAATCCTCCAAACACGCCTTAGACGTTTCCCTACCACCAGACTAGTAGATTATTCCGGCTTCGAGGAGGAAGCAGGCAGTGGGGAAAAAGGGAAAAAAGTGTCTGGAAGGCTTCTGGTCCCTGAGGAAAGAAGCTCGCAGTCTGCAGGCTGCATCTCCTCTGATCATGGCAACCTTGAAAAGATTAAATCCGTGGGAAATCCGTGCGCAAAATACCTTTCCACGTATCGAGTTCGATATTTAAAAATGAGAAGAAAAAACTTAGCTTCATCGGTAGGTGTTAATTTTTTGGAATGCTTGTGTTTCTTCTTACATAATTTTGGTGGGTTTTCTTCAACAGATCTTGTCTTCATATATTTCTGTGTCCTTCTTTTATAGGTCAATGGATTCAATTATCGAGAGGGAGTTAAGGAAAAGGACTTATACCGCAACATGTCGGACAAAATCGAGGTGGTGGGATTTTCCGCTACTTTCCAGAGGGTTCAGAATTTGTCCTTGCCGGCATGTGCTGGTTAATCAAGAACTACGAAAGAAATATTTGGGTGATGCTGAAGGGATTCCTGCCCTTCATCCTCATTTGACTGCTCTCTCAGTGCATGATACTGCAACTGCATCCGTCAAATATTGCATTTCTCAGAGAAGTTTCTCTCTCTCTCCCTCTTTTTCTTCAAGTCTCTCTCCCTCACTACATGTACCCTTTTTCTCTGTAACGGGACATGGAAAACCTAGTATGGGGAGTTGAGCTCTCGGAAAGGAAAGGGTAGAAGGAAGAATAACACCAGTGTCCCTCTCATCGTCTCGTCTGGAGTAATTTGAGGGTGGCGAAAAGAAAGAGGGAGAGGAAGGAAAGAACGAAGGAAAGAAGATAAGGATGAAAAGGCGATGATGGAGATCTAGAGTCGTCTTCAGCGAGGTAAGGAGTTCCTACGTGGCATCTGGGATGTAGGAACTTCATACCGTGCTCTAGACGATTCGGGAGTCCAGCATTCAGCATGGCCTCTGGACTCGGACCTTCATTCCGTTTCTGGTCTTACTTTTTAGGCCTTCCTTCTACTTGCTAACATGCAGGTGAGCCTCTTTGCATTTTGTCTTAGCTTCCTCACTCATGTCGACGTCCAAACACCCCTACACGAGCTACACGAGATTGGTTTAGATGCTATTTTTCTATTGAGATGTTGCCTAGATAGCATAAAAGTGTTTGAATCAAGGAATTCAGGACTCTGGGGTTACTCATTCAGCCAGGAACATAGAATACCCACTTCCCCTGACATCCCGATCGATCAAATATGGCTTGATTTTTGGGTTATAGTTTGTCTGACCATGCTGATTCCGGTATATTCAAAGTCTCATGTAATCGTTGCTCAGACCTCCAAGAGGAAGAGTTGCATTCAGTCTAGTCAGTTCTGCAATGTTACAGAGACGACTACTTAATGTATTTTAATGGGGATCCAAAACCTTGCCCCAGTGTGCTTTCTAGCTTCACAGTGCTGAAAGGAATTACTTGTTCTCTGTACACAACTAATCAGGAGTACAGAGATATAAGAGATTCGAGGCTGACAGTCGGGACACCAGGGCGACATCTCTTTCTTAGGTCATTCACTTAGGATTTGCGGTCACCGTGCAGAGATCGCACGCCGTTCATGCCCTTTGAAAGATACACTTGTCACCTTAAGAGGTTGGCAGTATTTTAAACTCAAACTCCAATACATGTGAGGTATTTTGAATTTTGTTTTAACCCTCCGAACATGTGCGACGGCATATGCAGCTCAGAACCTTTGCTGTATTTCAGACGCCACGCCTTGGGGGTTAAATAAATACATCCAAATATGTATTTATATGTATTTGAAAAATAGTTTTCTGCAAGAAAAGTATATTGAAATACATTGAGAAAATAAAAATATACTTTGATATGTTCAGCTGTCCTGCGTATGATTTCCATGGTGAAACTGTGTCCATCTAACAACACCGAACATGCATCCCAAAACAGCTTCATCAGAAGTCTTGTCTTCCTTACTCGATGGAAAGTTTATCAAAATTGTTGAGCGAGAAGGCGAGGTCAGAAGGGAAATTTTAATGCATTATTTTCAACTGTATTTAAAATACTTTTTTTGCATCTGCACTAATTTTAGGGAGCTGTTTTCATATTTCGTATTTGATATTGATATTTTTTCAGGAATTTGTATTTTGTATTTAAATACTCAGTCACTCGTATTTTGCCCAACTCTGCTCACCATTCACTGGCCACGTAGGCTTCCGAGTCAGCCCTTCATGTGGTACGTCACGTGCGACGTCGCATGGTATGTTAACACCTAAAATTGTATGCGGAGATGGCTCTGATTTTTTCTCGTAATAAATCCCATGCAAATTCCTTCAAGCGATCGTTACAGCATGTAGCGTTTCTTCATTCCAGCAAAATCTATCAATAAATCCGTTTTCCGCTAACAGACTGTCTCAATATAGTCCCCAACACTGCACACCTACGGTACCTCCTACCAACTTTTGATTGACATTGACGGGTGACATGCATCCAACCTTGCCCATCCACACTTCGCCAAAATTTTACTACGTTAGTCTAATCTTGGCAGCACACATGCATCCTACATCGCATGCCAGCTTTCCACCAACGCCGGACCAACGTTTCCAGCTCACCTCCACATTCAACTAACCTTCAGGCAATGCTATCTGGGTGCGTATGATGAAATTGAAACAGACCACGTTGGGTTATCTCAAGCCACTTATCGTTGAGCATGGTGACTTTCAACCGAGATGCTACGGATGATGGAACTAAAAATGGCCATACTAAAGGAACTAACTCAGTCGACAGCTTCTCCACGTAATTGCAATGCTACCAAGCTCTGCTTTCCCTCTGAGTAGGCTCCTCCTAAGCCCATGCTCCTACATTCAGCAATATTTAACTGAAAGGGAAAGCTAAAATTACTTTCTTCCAAGCACCTGATGCGTTAAAGTAATGTGTCAAAAGGTCCATGCTATTTGCTGAAGAAGGACAAGTCAAGACGGAGATCCTCAACTGAACACATGCACCACCTATTCTGGAAGCCTCCATCTATGATAACCCAGGGCAGGAGACTATTTCTTCTCGTACCCTGCCAATTTTTTTCTGCGCATGCCTTACTTTTCTGCGAAACTATACTTTTAAAAAATCTGCACTCGGGATCTCTCCAGCGGAAGACATAACCCCCAAAACAATATGAATAATGTCCATTTCCTTTCGAGCAAGTCATGATGTCATGAAGAGATGCGCTTTCATATGCGTAAAACGTCACTTTTTAAATACATAATTTGCGCGTCGTTCTACAAACATGTGCTCATAATGCTTCGTGAAGCGACCACAAATTGGCATGGCCGTGATACTATGTGCCTACTTACTTATTGCCGTTGAGTCTTGAGGAGAGATGAAATGGGGCTTCGTGCTTTGAAGCTATCCCTAACTAGATGTATTGAACATACAGGCTTGCAAGCTAAACATAGGAGCAAAATATGATTTGAAAAGAGCAGAGCTAATGAGCAGATGGGAGATACGTTTGTTTGCAAGGCTAATCGCGCTAGAGGAGTATTCTATAGGTGCAACTCGTCTCAGCCTAACCAATCCCTCTTAAAGTCAGCGAAAACCAGACCCATACAAGGAGCACATGGCATGCCAAAGGCTACCCGGCTTAGCGCAGGATGCGCAAATGGGTACTCTTTAATAAAGAGAATTGGTCCCGACGAGGGATCAGGGTCACATTGCCGTATCGAGTCTACCCTAAGCTAACCCCATCTAGGCTCGAGTGCCGTGCAGGAAAGGTTGAGGCAAACCCATTCGAAAATTCATGCATAACTGTCATGTGAAGATGAAAGGCCTAATTACTGTGATTAACCCCTTTTTGAAGGGACTGACAAGATGGTGCAATGGAGAAGAATGATGAGGTCAGGCCACTATGCGTGAGGAGAGGAAGACTTAACTATGTACAGAGTGTCCCAAAAGTCAGGACACATGGGGACTTAGCCTTACTAATACATATACTGTTAAGCGTACTTTTAAGTACACTTTGCTATGCATTACATTTCAAACTTAACATTTTTGCAAAATAGTCATTCAATATGAATCAATTGAATATCAAAATGGGGACATTAGTGCAGGCAATTGACTAGACTCACGAAAACCCCGTGTCCTGACTTTTGGGACACCTTGTACATCAGGAGGGCAGGATGCAAATGTGGAAATTGCATCTTATTGAAAATATTTGTTGAGAGTCCATGAGTCTCAAAAGAAGAAAAAAATACGAACAACTACTTTCTTCATTTCTCTGAGAATGACTTTTTTGAAGGATGTGCAGTGGGAAAGCATTCCATAGCCGCGTGATACCCAAGCATCATCTGCTCACAATCTGCCATCTTGGAGAGGGATGTCAGATAACTTGCATTTAGTACGGGTTTCTTATATAATAACTATAAGTATGGCTAGTTATCACTTTTTTGTAAATATTAATATAGAAAATAATTTTACCAATATGCTAGCAAAAATCGTTGAGATGACTACTCCCTGTATTAAAAATGAAAATTCATCTTTCACAAATGTAACTCAGGCATTACGAGGATTGCAGCATCAGACCCGAATATAGCCAAAGCGAAGCAAGCCCACCTATGCCTGCACAGGATGGGTAAGCCAGTTTGTCTCATAGAAGAGTAGATGAGACCTGAGGTAAATCTGTCAGCGGTGAACAAAAAAGTGTCAAATGCAGAACCCAAGAAGAACCCAAGGGAGAAATAAAATGGATTGCCTGAAGGTTACAGAGAGGAGGAAGAAATAAAGAAGAGGAATTATATGGTAATATATCCTCGCAGTCCTCTCCACCCTTCTAACAATATAGCGAGTCATTCCCTGGCGGTAATTCCTACTACTTTTCAAGCTGTACGCGATCTTTCCCACAGACAACTCCCGGGAATGCACTGAAATTTGGGATTTCTCTAAATATTTGTCTAAACAAGTAACCCAGCCTGACAACTTTTGAAGAAGGAGGATACAATTGAGGACATGGCACCACGGACTCTGGATACACAGCAAAGTAGAAACGTACAAGGAGAGGTACAAATGTGAGAGGTACATATTGTGTCCCTCGGGTCCTCTTGTGTGGTCCAGACGTACACATGTGTACGTTGCAGACGCAGATGTCCGGATTCTCAATGCAATACTCAATGCAAATCGGCATAAGATGGCGATTATGTTCCCCCAAACTTTCGAAGTCGAGTCGGGACGCACCGGACCTTAGGAGAAGAATTTTCTTCCTATCCCTGTATTCATCTTATCATGATACTTGCAAAGCAGTATTTGGTAAAAGAATAGTTATCATGTTTCAAAGCCAATCAATGATTCTGGAAAATTGTAAACGCTGGGGTTTTGTACGGGAACAGAGAAGTATGAACCAACAGGTTACGAGTTTTTTCTCTGAAGAATAAGCGGCCAACTTTAAATAAACTTGAAAGATTGTCCCTGTAACAACAGGGTGGTCTGGTAACCTACTGGCCCCATGATAATTGGAAAAGACACTGTTCATGAGACAGTCGGCACGTCCAGTGCGAAATGGAGACGCTGTCCGCGTGTTATCAGTGACAGCTCGCTGCCTGTCAGAGACGGGGTGCCGGATGATGGTGCCATTAAAGCTCTCTTCAAAGCTGATAATTGAGGCTCATAAGCAGGTTTTTAAACGCCCCTAAGCCCGAAATGAATAGAGATAAGAAAGGTACACATGTGTACCTTCATTGCCACGGGTACCTTTTCAACGAACGGATTTTACGACATGCGTTTGTACCTCATAACGTACAACATATGTACCTCACTGTACGTTTCTGCTTTGCTGTGTACCGCTAATGAAGGTTATCATTCAGGACTCAGTTTTAAGCAGGATCGGCGATGTTCTGGGAAAATCCCAGGATGTTACTCATACTGAGCGGGTTAGGATGAGTAACATCCCAGAGAGTTTAGAAGGCGGAACCCATTTGAGCCTCGACATGTGCCGTCATGCATGTATGACGGCATGCATGACAACCTGGAAGGCATCCAGAGACAGAGTCGAGAAGTGTTCCACCCTGCCGAATCCACCTGGAACGGGATATCGCAGGTGGATAACACCCACCCTGCCCTTGGAGCCTTTTTTTCCCTCCCTGACAGCCTCGACGTGATCAAGGTCAGACAGAAAGCGGAAATTTTACTCTGAGGCATTACCTCAAGGACCGCTGCATGCATCCAGCAAAATGCGCATGGTCCAAATGCTTCGACGCGGCGGCGCAAGTGCTACCGTAAAAATGGAAGCAATGCCGTACAATGACAAAACGACATGCAGGTTCGAGTCGGCGAAGGGGCAACCCGACCTCCGCGTCGGCTAGGATCGAAATACGTCGCAAATAGCGTGCATCGCAAGTCTGGGTGGAAAAAATAAAGGAAAGTACGAAAAACGACTGCGAAGAACGAAGGTCGGAATCGACACCTTTCAGTCGACCTCGAGCAAAATATGACGGCGCAGGTTTTAAGGGAAGAGAGAAAAGTCAGCATCAGCAGAAAAGCGTCTTTTCGTTCGTCCAAAATTTGCATTCGCCGCGGATAAAACGCGAATGTGCAAAATGCGACTGGGAGGGGGAGGTGTTGCCGAATGACTAACGAAGAACGGCACGATGAAAGCTTTTTCATACTTGTCACCAGGCCAAGCTGTCATAGGAGGAAGAAAAAAAGGCGGCGGCCAAAAATGCCTCCGCAGCAAAACGAGGATTCAGAGGCCTGTCTCCTCTCGTTATAGATCGGACATGTGCACTCCATCACGGGACTCCATCACGGGACACGTGACGGTCCCGACGCAGGTGGCGATGACAGTCTCCCCGAGTGATGAGTTATTTAAAAACGGTTTCATCCCTGTCGGATCTCGGGTTGCGCCTTCGAAGACCTGCACCACGTGCGCCGCTCTCACGGGCTGAGGGGGTTTCGTGCCAGTCGGGTTTTAGGGCCAGAGTCGATTAGAACGATGCTGCGGATTTCGTTTAAAGTCGTGCCAGAGTGGAAGAGCTGGCAATAAAAGGATTAAAAATGTATTTCGCTTGAACGTGTTTATCTTCTCACTTTAATCCTGGCACTCTGGCAGTATAAGGATTAACCGAGGTTATTATAGGGCATCGCAGCTCCTTAGACGTTAACTGGGGAAGGAACTAAAGCGGAAGATGTTCTGGATTCTGTCCCTATTTCGCTTTAATGAAGACAGAGAGTTACTGCATTCCAGACATTCAATACAATAAAATTAAATTCCGGGCATTCTATAATGCTTCCCCTTCCATCAAGTTTCGTGATCCTCAGTCTCCTCCCTCATATTTGAAACATGCACGAGACTCGAGCGAATTATTGCGAATCGACGAACGAACGATCGTGACGACGGCGGCGGGACGACTCGAGAGACGGCCACTTCGTTCGGGGTTACGATGGCCATACGATGGCCTTACGATGGCCATTCCTCGAACAATAAGATGATCGATGAAGCGATAGTCCTTTGGCTTGGCTTCCCGGCAAAGAGACGTTCTCAAGGGCTATTTGAGGAATCTTCAGCGGGGAAGAGACGTCAAAGATGAAATGCCGTCAAATACCAACTGCTGAGTTGCTTTTTTTCCCTCTTCGTCGTCAGAACAGGTCGCTGTTATATCAGCAGCCCTGAAGATCAGAAAGTGGATTATTGGCCTGAGAGATGAAAGGGCAATCCGACAACCCTGTCCATGCGAGGTGTCTCGGAACAGGTCATGCGGCAGTTTCCTCAGATCTTCCCCTTAATGCAACTGATGAATGAGGCTATTAAAGGGATTAGCCTTTCCCCTTCTGCCGTCAAGTGCTTCCCAGAAATGGGCTTTTTCCCTGATGCATGGACTATATATAGCAGTTACATTGGCTTTCCCCCCCCTCATTTTCTCGCTTTTTTTTCCCCATTTCCTCCTCATTTTTTGCTCGGACCAAACTGACAAGTATTTCCTTCTGGCATTTTCTCTCGATTCTGCTTCACGTTTTTCCTGGATTAGATGCTTTTTTTTTCGTCGTCAGGAAAGAATTGCAGGCCTTGGTCTCTCGTTCTTCGCGATTTTCATCGTCACGAGGGCTTCATCTGCAATCAGATAGTCAAGAATTGCGACATGCTGTCAACGCCTTCTAAGAAATGCGAAATTTTCTGTATCGTCCAAATGACTTCCGGTGATTTTCTTCGAAAATCCGATCCTCGTCATGATGATGCCCAAGCGCGGTTATGGCTCACGACATTGGTTTTCTCTTAATCTCTGGTTCTAATCCCTAGTCACTATTTCCATTATTGGTAAGTGAAGGAAACAGGATTGTCGCCAAATGAAGACGTTGCCCTCAAATTTTCGGATCCTACTGAAATGGGAAGAAAACGTGGGCCAATGTCTTCATCGGCCATCCTGAGGTCCCGAAGGGGGTCCCAAACACGAAAGTAGCATAAAGGTAACATAACAGTTACATGTCAGTAATATGAGGGCATATTTGATGGCGACTCGCTATTACATGCTGTGATCCGTCCCAGCCGGCCTTCTGTGGATCCTCAATGTTGGCAATGGCCTTCTTGCCGTTCGCTCTCTGGCGTGCAACCAAGGACCCAGTGAAAACGGGGCCATCGCGATGCCGATATGACAAGGACGTCTGAGAGTTCTGTTGTTCTGTCTGAGGATGAAGCCTGAAACGCTGAGGACGGCTTCAATTCATCTTCACTTTCTCGAGAAACGTGAAGCAGAATCACTCGATCCTTTTCCTTTTTGTTTTGATCGCAGAGCCAAAGGAAAAAATGGTCAATTTCTTGCTGAACTGTTGTTCCCACTGCGACTGCCAATATGCTCGAGCTGCAATTTTATAATTTAATCTCAGAGAGGAACGGAGTCAGTCGCCCGGCTTCCACCTGAAAGGTCGACTGGGCAGCCGAGAAACCTTCAGCGCCAGCTTCGCGGACTCCGACATCTTCGGCAGCCGGGACGAGGACGACGACGTTTCCGCGGGCTGCCCGGGGTCCTTCTCCCGCGGGAGCAGCTCCAGGTATTCCTTCAGCTCCGAGCTGACCTCGGGTGAGCGCGACCTCTGACCTCGACGTGACCCCCGGACCTGCCGTTTCGCGAGCACTCCCTCGTCCCGCAGAGATGGAGGAGGCGTTCGAGCAGCTGGGTCAGTGGCTGGAGGCGTCGAAGGCCGAGGACAAGGAGGTCTGCGAGGGGATGAGCGAGGACCTGCAACGACGGGGGAACGAGGCGGGGCTCAAGAGGACGATGAGCGACTCCCTCGCCGCCCTGCCTGGAACCCGCGACTCGGGTGGCGAATCATTCCACAGGTCGTTTGAACGGCTTTCGGCGAAAAAAAGTGGATGATCGTGGATTTGGCCTTTCTGGACGACTCCCTCGGACCCTTTCAGGTCTTCGAGCATGAAAGAAAGGGGAGATTCGTGGAAAGCCGACGAGGGAGAACCCTGCCAACTCGGACCCGGCGCTTCGCATCTGCCTGCCTTCAGGCAACAGGTAAGAGAATCTCGTCGTTCACTTTGGAATCTCGTGAATTTTCGATCGTCCAAATTTCCGCTCGAAAAAAAAGGGACGAGAGGACGAAGCACCCTTCCTTCTGGATCGCCGAGAGCCACGAAACATTTTTTCGTTAGCGAAAGAAAATCGGGTAACAGGCTGAGTTCCTTTGAAAGAACGTTTGTTCCAACAACTAGCTTATGGAAAATGGACCAGGCCGTCGGAGAGCCTTCTCTCACTTCCTCCCGTAGTCAAGCACTATCTTATTCCCTCCCTCCGCCACATGTGGGTTTTCCTGAATTAATGGTTGCTAAAATAAAAATAATATGGACAGTTGGATTGAGGTCAGAAATCAGACGAATAGTATTTGATTTTTAAAAAGTGATGAAGTTGTTGAAGTTTAAAAAGTGATGAGTGAGAACTGCGATGTTTCTCAACCTTATCTGAAACCGATGCGAGAGATCACGGGGCCCGCTATAATCAATTGTGATTATATTGACGCATATATTGACGCATAACGGTCTATACCGCGACGGCAACATCCGCGAAAAGGTGAAAGTAAAGAGAGGAGATGAATGAAGATGTGAGCGCACCCTTCCAGGCTCGAATCCCCGCGAATCACGTAACGAAAATTCACCGGTTGAAAACGAAGCGAGAGAAGAGGACTTCCCGGAGAATCGAAGCGTCGACGGACTCGGAAGAGTGCTACCCGCGGAGCACCCCACCGGACTCCTCCTCCTCCTGGGACATCCCCAGCGAGGAGCAGAGCGTGGACCGGGGCGTGGTGGACAGCTTCAGCTTCACCCTGGCGGAGGAGGTCCTGCTGGCGGCGGCGGGGGAGGCGTGTCGGTCGGAGCGACTCGCCCTCCCGGCCGTGCCGCTTCGGGGGATCCTCAAGAAGCCGTCGGTCGCGTCCGGGGCGGGGCGGTCCTGCGTCCGTTTCTGTCTTCGGGACCGGAGTGAGAACCACGTCGTGAGTGGGAATGTCAGCGAGTTTAGGTGTTGTGCCCGCTTGCATTATCGTCGTCGCTCTTTCTTCCTCTGCTCGGTTTCTCTTCCTCCGTCCGGTGTCAGCCTAAAAAATTCGGTCGGTCTGTGGAAACGCCGAACGCATTTTATAACGATATCCGTGGGATTCCTAAAAAGAATGAATGATTATTCGAATGAATGGGTGCATGACTGAATGAGAATCCATTCTAATAAGTCGTGACAATTATAATCCAGGTTGATCGGCAGGTTTCGATTCCGGCCAGAGCCGTCGTCTCTGGCCTCGCGTCCTTTCTCATTTTCAGTGTTATATCTGTGAAAGTGTTTTCTGTCCCACAAAGACTTGGTTCCGTTCGTCCATCTACGGGGTGTTTCACGAATTGCGTTGCACGCTAGGGTCGCCCTAGCAACTTTGAGCTTCGCCATGGCAATCCTGAGCTTTACCTCAGAGTTATGGAGGAAGAGTCTCTTGAAGGAGTATTCCCAAGTAGCACAAGAACGTTGAGGAAGACGCTCAACCCCGGCTCAAAGGCTCAAAACTCATTTCCAAATGAGTTTTGGAATTCCAATTACTGTGGAATAATTTATGTGATTGGCAATGACCCCTATCACGGGAGCAGATCTTGGGGCGAAATCAACCCTTTTACGCTGTTTGGGGATATTCATTGTACGTCCTGGATGAACGTTGAGGGAACGCATAATTTGAACTGTTTTGAATCGCTCTAAATCCCGGACATTTTAACAGTCAAGGAACGTTCCCGAGGACATTCATGGAAAGTTGGCAACGCATTGAATGAAACGTTCGTTGAACATTCATTAAACGCTCCGGGGCTACTTGGGTTGCGTCTGTATAGACAGATTCGGGAAAATTTTCAAAACGCCGATGCGTGGAAGCTTGGAATAAGTAGGAAACTTAGTCGAGGCTTCGGTGGTTTTCATGCATGATTTCTGGACTCGACGCCAGGGACGGTTTCCGGAAACGAGCGACTCGGATCGTCGAAACACCCTGTGGATTATCTGCATGGTCGTTGGTCTCCATGTGAATCGCTTTTCCGTCTCGTCTTGATGTCGTTCTTCCTCTGAGTTCACTTTCGCGCGGTTCGCGAACCCCGCGGGATCGGCGGAACGGGACGGGGGAAGAACAACTAATGAGAGTGCTTTCGTTTTTTTTTTTTTTTGGGGGGGGGGGGGGGCCAGAATGTCCTCGGGAACGTTCCTTGACTGTTAAAATGTCCGGGATTTAGAGCGATTCAAAACAGTTCAAATTATGCGTTCCCTCAACGTTCATCCAGGACGTACAATGAATATCCCCAAACTGCGGATACGTGCGAGGCGCAGCCACGAGATAATTTTTGTCGATTGCGAATTCATAGTCGTTTCTTTGCGATTTTACTGTCGTTTCTTCGCGATACCGCGTCACGTTCTGTTGTGATGCGTGACGGTTAGAATGATGGCAGGAACCCAGAAAATATTCCCGGATCCGGCAAACCAAACATCTCTATCTGGTCTCAACGGGGACTCTCGCTAAAAGAAAATAATCAGTGCCACAAACAGGCATTTTGCACATTGGAGCAAGTTTTGCGTTTCGACCTGCAGCGACAGAAGAGAATCAAAACTGGAAAAAGTGAGCGAATTCTATCATCCATTTTAAGGGAGAGAAGATATGGTTTCCCCATTTTTCTCCCCTCATCGTCTAAAAGGAAGCAGACAAATTGATCACACAATTTGAACGGATTTTCAGAAAATTGTTTGAAAGTGTGAGACGTGGAAGGCGAACTGCGCGGCGTTTGGCATGCTACCAGACGAATGAGACTTTCTTTCGGAATCCTCCATCGTTTAAACAAGAATCTTCCGCAATATTTTTTTTATGGATGTCCCAAAAATTCTTGGAAATTGTGGGGAATTACGAAATCGAATATGGAACAGTCGTAATTCTAAGACTGCCTTTGGTAACCTTTGAAAATGTTTCTTATCGAGCCCAGAGCGAACGTGAAAGCGAGAAGCCTAAGCGCGCGGGGGAGGGGGGGGAGTGGATGGATGGTCGCCTGCTGCGTCGGGTGCCTTCCCTTCTTCTTTCGCCTCTGATGGAACGAATTCCCCCGGGGACTGGGCGCGAAAAGATTTCCTTCCTGTCGAAAATGGTGAAATTCTCTGGTCTGAGACAGACCCTGTTCTCTCGTGTCGACTTTTCTGGACTTTGTCGGGATTTCAGTTTCCATCCTGCAAAGCTGGAGGGGAGAAGATTCTCCCGCTCACACGGGAGAATTCTCTTACAAACTTGTAGTCATTATTAACTAGGACTGGGCGATATGGATTTTTAAAGTAACGATATCGCCGACCTTTATATCGCCCGATATCGCGATATCGCCAGGGTTCAATCGGGGGGGGGGGGGGATGAATGCACGACATCATTATGGTTCGTTGTTCAAAGTTAAGATAGAAATCATATCGAAGATCTCTGTCGCAAAACATTCACGATGTTCGTTTGCGAAAAATCCTTATCTCGGAAAGAGTCGCTCACACGGGACGAAAGTTCCGCGAATTCGCAGGCGTTCGCGAGGCCAGGTCGGCAAGCGGCGGGTGCCTCCTTTCTGGCGTGTCGGTGGATCGTCGATTCGCCGCTTTATCGATGGAAGGTCCGAACGGAATGAATGTTCGTTCATTTCGTCCTGCGGCTTCGCTTCTGCAGGTTCGTAGCTGGCCGTTGGCATAGGAAAGTGATATTGCGTTGTGTCACTTCTTGTTGGAGACCGTGATGGACTCGATGGTAGATTGTCAGATTCGAAATGCAACCGTGAAAGATTCATGAGCCCGTGAGTGGTTTTCAAGGTCTTTCGTTTTTCTTTAAAGGAAAGGTCCAAGGAAAGGAAAGGTCAAACGCTAAAAGCCCGAGAACCGATTTTCCTCGGAACTGGGCTTCCACTTCGTCCCAAACAGGAGAAGTTGCAAAGAATGATGGAGTGGTCCTTTTAGCTGCGAGACTCGATTATCGCCACAATCAAATTGAGGTTGCTTGCGCGCAAGATGCGAGAGATTGGTCGTATTCCCAGAAATTGGAATTTTTCTTCCTTTCAGGGCAGCTACTTTTGCATATTCCGGATGGGTATTGCATTCGTTGCGAGATAAATTCTAATCGCATTTCGCATTACAGACTTTCCACGAGCGTGAGGTATGAGTTTCCAGTTCTTTTCCATCCACAAAAATTTGCCGTGGTTTCATCATTCTCAGGGGCTAACTGAATCCGAGTGCTGATTTCCATCATTTCGCTTCAAGGAAATTTTCCAGGAAAAGAAAGCATCGGGGAGGATTGCAGACCTCAGATTATGCACTAACTCCCTCCCTCATCTCATCAGATTTTGTCAAAGCCGACAATCAATCCTTACATCGTCCTATCCCGTTATGTTAATGGAGCGGTTCGTGTGCTCTGTTTCCCCTCTCCCGCGACGATAGAGGAGTAAAAAAATTTATTATTTCCAAAATTTAAATATCGCAATATGCAAACATATCGCCGGTAAGACAAACATCGAACGATATCGCGATATCGCGATAATCTGCACAGCCCTATTATTAACATGGGACTGTGGATGTTTACTTTTTTTTTTAAAGGAGGTCGTTCAACCTCGCAATTTTTTTTTACGTCAGCCACCGTAATAATCGGAAAGTGTTTCTTTTGAACCGTCGAGTTATGAGTTTCCATGAACCGCTATGAGTCGTTACGTATCCTTCGACTTTCTCCTTACATTTTTTGGCTTCTTGCCTCGGAAGTCGTCGATGCTTTTGGAATACACTTCTCTCATGCCCAAAAGGGGACCTCGCGATTTTAACCAGGGGGGTCTTTTCGTAGAAAGTCGTTTGCCAGGCAGGGCCGAGCTGACTGTCTTACAGCCTTGACGGCTTCTGGATATCACTTGCAAGAACTTGCTCGGCGACGGTGCCTTTTATTATTTCGGCAGTGGAATTAGTGACTTCGAAACGTGGCCAGCGTCAATTAAAAGTGGGAGGCTATATATTTAATGCAACCGAGAGAAGAAAGAAGGGTATATTTATATTGGCGTTGCATTCAGCGCTTTGTGATCGCTACTGGTCGATTGAATGGATTTCGTGAAACGGCCATCTGAACTTCACGATCATGCTCCCGACAGAGGAGAATCAGAGAGAACCTTCGGAAGTAAACTGAAGTAAGCTGCTAAGAAAGGCGCAGAACCAGCTGCTGCCATTACTGAAACGGATACAGACCTGAGCCTGTCGGGCAATTCACATGACTCGACTTTTAAAAACTATTTTGGAAAAGGTTTTTAAAAAAAAATTCGTAGCGCCAGGAAACAAGCACCGAGGATACTTATTTTGGTACTGGAAAACGGTACCATTTCTAAGAAATAGTCGTTCTGCGAAAAGGTCTCGTCTGCGAAACGACTTTCTGTGAAACGCCCCCAACCCGCCCATAGGAGCCACACGGGAACACACAAAGGAAGGAAAGACAAGGGTAAGGGAAATGCAGACTCATATGCATTTCTGCACTAGGTATTTGGATAGACATGGCGAGTCCACGTAGCAGATGTTCTTAATTGTGTTTCGGTATCTCCCTACTGCATTTACCGATATCGGGTTAGCAAGCAGGGGGGGGGGGGGACACAATGCACCGATCGATCTCCTCATTTCTGCCTCCAAGTGTGAGGGCGGGACTCAACTCGATGGTTTAACCAGGGACTGCAGGGGGGGAGGGGAGGGGGGCGGGGGGGGGGGGAATGTATGTATAGGTTGGGTATGAAGGAACGTTCCTTCCTTGCGTTCGAGCGTTGTCCAATACGAAAATGAATTAATCGTCCGGTACGATGTTCTCTACTCTGAGTTCATCCCAAAATTCAGCAAACACAACGCACGTATGACTTATTTATTATCTGATACTGTATGCGTCCTGGAGAAGGTGCAATGACAGCCACAACGTTGGAATACTTCCCTTTCAGCGCGTCGACTTGATAGATACATCCTTCGTCGATGACCGACCTTGTTGTCCTTGGAAACATTGGATTCAGGCCTTCAGTCCTCGTTTCCGAATTTGCTCGAGAGACTGACCTGGTTTCCTCTTCATATCGATGCTGATGCTTTGTGGAATACTTTGAGCTTCTTACTGAGAATCACCTTCATTTCTCGGATGCCTCGCACAGGCTCATTTCGCCCGAAAGTCTCTCATCAGCACCTCATCCGGGCTCCCATCCCAGGGGACGAAAAGAGGATGAACAAGGGCAGAAAATGAGAATGTCGGAGAATGAAATTGGGAGAAGATATCGAGCGACTCAGTCCGAACGGATCTTTGAACTTTCCCCCTCCTATTCTTCAGCAGCGGATTTCTTCATTTGCAGCGCTTTTGATCGACTCGGCGAACAAACTGAAATTTTCATTCATTTTCGCATTAAACCCTTACGAAAATGTCTTATAGGATTCCTATAGGAACCTAAAGGAATCCTATAGGAACCTAAAGGAATCCTATAGGCACCTATATGTCCCATAGAGTTCAGTTTGGGACCTATAGAGTTCCCTATAGAACCTA